>LGRX02026787.1:0-72547 GCA_001247695.2 Cymbomonas tetramitiformis | reverse complement strand
GAAGGTGACTGCGTTACACGCAGGCGTGGGAGAAGTTCACACGAAGGACTTCTGTGACCACTTGTGCTTTATGTTGGCTGGGGATGCTTTCCCAGGGGAAGAGGCCACGCCAGAGGTGCAGGTTGCCAACTACTGCAGGATGGCTGCCATGGAGCAGCTGAGCACGGGACCAGTGCATCGTTTGTTCGACTTGCACTACCGCGAGGAATTAGAATGCAATCATGGGGACATGTTTGACACTGACTTACCTGAGCTGGTGACCGACTCTGGAAGGCTAGCCAGAGCAGCTTGGAAGGCGTTGAGCCTGGTCAGGCCTACGCGAGGCACGCACGGCGAGGGAAGCCCTGCTGTGTACAGCAATGCGTACTTTGACGGCGAGCGCATCTTGAAGCCTGAGAAGGTGGACACCAGGGTGTTGGGCAGGCGGTTCTTCTCGCAAGCTCGGGAGGAAGGCGTGGTGTGCTACGAGCCATGTGGAGGCCTCTGTGCTGGGCTAGAGATGTTGCTCCGCAGTGGGATGAAGGTGGATCGCTACCTGTATCAGGACATATCCCCGAGCAGTCGAACAGTTGCCAGGGCCAGGTGCACGGCGTTGCTAAGACGATATCCTGACCTCATTTCGCCCCGTGCAATAGAGTTTGGGGCTCTACCCCAAGATCTGCGCGACACCACCAGTGCCGACTTCATACGAGCAGGAGCTCTTCAAGGACGCCAGTGGGCCATGGTATGTGGGTTCCCATGCCAGGATCTCTCCCCTGCTGGAACACTCACAGGCCTGGATGGCAGGCACAGCAAATTATTTTATGAAGTGGTCAGGCTTCTGTCCACACTCCAGCAGCTGCAGCAGCAGAGGCCTCCAGGCTATATCCTGGAAAACGTTTCTCCGTTGTCACACAGACCTGGAACCAAGATCAGGGACGAGGTGTTCCCGTACATTGCCAGCGTCATTGGCCGACCAGTGTCCTTTGATGCAGCACAAGCAGGCCAGTGACGACATCGAGTTCAAAGTCGTCCTCGACGGTATCGAGGCTCGAATTGTCTTGGCGGTATCGTTGTCGTGCGGTATCGTCACTTATTTCATCTTTACGTGTTCGAGTTCGTGACATACTCGTTATCATCGGTTACGGTTTCTCGCGGCGTCGTGATGTTACTTATACCGTCAGTTTCGGTATCGTCATTGCATTTCCCTCGAACATTTCGAGTGAACTGCGGTTTTCGCCAGCTAAGGAAATATCACAGCACAGCAAATATTCATTTAACTTCTCAGCTTGAAGACTGGTCCGAAGTTCAGCGCAGAGGCACCAAATTCATAAGTGAGAGTGACGTGGGCTTAGAATTTGAGAGACCTTAGTCGCGTGTCACAAACACAGCAAAGACAGCAAGCGATAAATAAGAAGGGCACGAATCCTTGCTGACGGTGGCCTTGGGCCTGGAGCCAATGCCATGCCATCCTCGGTCCAACGGTCGCATACACTGATGCCATCGGTTTCCACGGCATCGGTTTCATGGCCGATATCGAAACCCGATTTGAATCGACGGTTGCGGTATCGTCATGGAAATTCACGCATCGATTACGGTTTTACCCGGGGGCGCTGCCCAATTTCAACCGACGGTCACGGTGTCACACGGTATCGCATTTTTTCTAGAGCCGACGGTATCGAGTGCGTCGCCTGAAAATTAACCGTACGTCGGTATACGGTTTCAACCGAACTCGATGTCGTCACTGAAGCAGGCGCTTACGCACACCGATTGCGAGCGTATTGGAGCAACTTGTTCCAGAGCCACCAGTTTCGCTCCGTCATGAGCAAGGTGGTGAGACCAGAAGGACGAATCGTATCGTCAATCATATGCAAGGGCTGGCATCCTAGGCCAGTGATAAGGACAGACCGCGCGCCTCACTACGTGGTGAACGTGGTGGGAGAACCATTGAGGGCACTTCCCACCATCATGGCGACGCAAGGGTCAAGAGCGTTCAGAAGAGCGAGAATGGGCACCGTGGTGCGCAACCAGGACGATGAAGACGCCGAGGAAGAATCTCGAGAAGTGAACCTCGACGAGAAGGCGCGAGCCATGGGCTACAGCGCAAGTGAGCTACGCATGGCCGATGGCCTGAACGACGTAGAATTGGCAAGCATTCTGGGCCTGGCCATGGATCGCAGGGCAATGGAGCTGCTGATGGCGGTCGCAGAAGCGAGCAGGAAGGGGCTCCCTCACAGCGAGGAATCCCCAGAGGCAGAGAATTCCCCAGGACAGCCCATCGCTGTAGACAACAACTGGGCAGACCACGAGAGGTCGGACCTTCAGCAGAGGCAAGCTTTGCTGGCGGAATGGGTTGAGAATTCGAATGCATATACCCAGCAGGTGGCGAAGACTATGACCCATCGTGACTGGGAGGAGAAGCTGCGGGTAATGTGCTCGCAAGGGCAGAAAGGTGCAGAAGGAATTGGGGCCCAGCGACAGAAGGCTGGAACCAAGAAGAAGAAGAAGAAGAAAGAGTGGCAGCTCTACACCATGGCGCAGTATCGTCAGAGGCATGAGAACCACTTCGTGAAGGAGGGCGCAACCCCAGCAGCGCGCGTGGATGTGCCTGCCTGGAGTCCGCCTGCCAAAGATTCAGAGATGAGACTCCCCAGGTTGGCGTGCACCACCAGATTCGAGGACCTGATGGCCAGCGTGGCCGAGCAGCAGGTAGACCGTGACAAGCATCGAGATGTACACGATGATGCATGGTGCCTCAGATGGTTGAAGTCCAATGGTAGAGTGAGGTTGCCAGAAGAGGAAGTTCGTCGAGTGAGGAGGCGAGCAGCACGACATCGATGGGATGAGGCTACGGACGAGATCTACATGGTCACTCTGTCGGGCAAGGAGGTGAGGATACCTAAGCCTGCTGACCGTCTCGCGTTGGTTAAGGAATACCACTCCAGAACTGGACATTGGGGCATAAGACGGACGCAGTATCTTTTGTGGCAGCGCCATTGGTGGGCCGATTTGAAGAAAGACGTCGAGGCTGTGGTCACGCAGTGTGAGACCTGTCAGCGGGTGAAAACCCATTATGCGAGAGAGGAGGCATGTTTATCCCCCCTCGAGATCGTGTCGTTCATGTATCGCTGGTCGCTGGATTTGGCATGGCCTTCGAGGAGAGAGACCAAGTCTGGCAACAACCGAGTGCTCATCATGACCGAGCACTACACCAGGTTCATAGTCTGCGTGCCCATTCCCGACAAGGAGGCGAGCACCATCGCAGCGGCATTTCGCAGTCATGTCCTGGCTGTGTTTGGTGCGCCAGCAGAGTGCTTGGTGGATGGAGGTAAGGAGTTTGAAGGCGAGTTCAAGCAGCTGTGCAGAGACTGCCTGATCGACCGACGAGTCACCTCGCCAGACTCACCAGAAGGCAACGGGCTGACCGAGCGAGTGGTACGCACTATGAAGTTTTGCTTTAAGAAGCTTGCCTTGGAGAAGGGTCTCGATTATGAGTGGGATGAGCAGCTCTGGCCACTAGTGCTGAGCTATAATGCAGCACGCCAGGAGTCCACGGGGGTGGCGCCGTTCACCATGTTGTTTGCCCAAGAGGCAGTAGTGCCGCCTGATTTGAAACAGGCACCCAGCATAGATTTCGGTGCTGAGGTCGAAGATGAGAAGGATGCCAGAGTCAAGGACCTCCACCGGAGAGCACAGGTGGTGAGGCGACTGATGGTACACGCTGGTTGCAGCCTGGAGGTCGCACAGCATCGTGATACACTACATTATGAAGGGAGAAGAGGTGGGGGCTATGAGCCTAGTCCACACCAGTTTAAGGTGGGCGATTTCGTCTACATCAGGCAGAAGCCTCGCAGCGGCATGGAAGTCGCGACCAAATCTGCCATTCTGAAGCTGGTCAAGATACAGCGAGATGGTGTGGTGGTGCTTGAGGACGCCACCAAGTTAAGAGAGAAGAGCACCGTGCAGAGCATCGCGCCATGTCACCTACAGGTGAAGGACCAGTATGACTGCAGTGCAGCCGTTCCCAGCAAGCACCTAGCATGTGAAGTGTGCAGGAAGACTGATGGGGAAGCAGAGATGTTGTTGTGCGACGCATGCAACAGGGGGTACCACTTGTGGTGTCTGACCCCAGCACTGAATGGAGTACCAGAAGGCGAGTGGCTATGTCCCAGGTGCTCAGGCACGGGGATGCAAGCCGCCAACGCTGAGGTGCAGACCCAGAAAGACGAGAGTTCTGGTGCCCTAGAGGACAGACTGGGCATGAAGGAGCAGCAATTGAATGAGAAGCTGTCTGCGGAGATGCGCCTGTTGCCAGCAGACGTGGGTCCCCGTCGGGTGGTGAAGGGAGACAAATTTCAGCCTTGGCATGCCATCTCATCAAGGGAGATGCTGTTGAAAGAGAAGGACATGTTCTTGGGCATGCCAGATCAGATTGATTGGGGAAGACAGGACAAGCTCTCTGAGGCTGTGCAGATCTTCATGCCAGGGCACTGGAATGAGGGGCATCGCACGGTGCTGAGCAAGAAATATCGGGAACAGAAGGCCATGGCAAGGCAGCTGAGGGATGCACCTCTTGTGCCTGCGTTGGCTGAAGAAGAAGTTGAAAGACGAGGGGAGTTGAGACACATGACTAAGGCTCAGGTGAGAGAAGCTAGCGCGCTGCAGTGGGGGCTTGAACTGGTTATCACAGTGCCCTCTGAGGTGAGGCGTTTGGCGACAGAGGTGGACTGGAAGTCCGTCGATGGCGTGTGGGACCCATGGGCAGGCACTGGATGGGGTCATCAGTGAGGTGATGGTGGAGCAATGGCCGCAGTTGAGATTCATGAATAATGACTGGAACTCTCAGTTGGGTTGGTCTGAGGCGCATGACGCACTTCAGCCAGGTAACTATCGCATATGGAAGGAGAAGTATGGCGTCTGTGACGCAGTGGTGACTTCACCTTGGTTTGCAGCGCTGGATATCGCGTTTCCGTTGGCAGTAATGGCCAGTCGTGTGGTGGCGTGTGTCCACGTTCCATCTTATTACTTGACAGACATGACCGAGAGCAGGGCTGCGTACTTCAGACGATTGAGTCGGACGGGACGCTTGCATGTGATTGGGCATCTGGAACATGGACCTATTGGCCGCAGGTGTATGTGGGTCTTGGTGTTCAAGAATCCGCTGGTCAGAGCCAGGATGTTACAGGGTGGAGAAGGTGAAGGCATTGGTATGTTCACTTTCAGTTTGGGCAAGTTCATGGCAGATGGTGATACGACCCAGTATGCTGAACAAGCCCATATTTGAGTCTGTGCTACTGCACGCAGCAGCTACAGATGGGGGATGTTGGAAATCTGGGCTTGCATGTAAGAGTTCAGCGTTCGATCTCAGGATATCAGAATTTTAAAAATTTTGTAGCTCTACGATCTTATGCTGTGTTGAGAATTGCTCGAACAGTTACCGGCACCAGTGAATATTAATGACGCTTATGACCAGTCGCGAGTGTTAAGTTTGTTCGATTCCGAGAATGTTTGTACCATCATATGCACGCGTTTGCGACAGCTGTAACAAACGCCGGCTTCTCATGGTACCGCGCCGGGTTTGTTCAGCTGGTGACACGCATGACAGTGGTGACAGCATGACAGGCTTTGCGAAGATGACCATCTGTGAGATGCAGACTTGTCAGAGAAGATGTGGTCACTATCGAATGACCAGGGAATGATAAGATGAAGATGGCAGTGACTCCTTTGCCGCTGACGTGTCAGTCAGAATGCGGTAAACGGTAACATTGTTAGAGCTGGCATGGAATAATGACTTTCCATTGGCCAGACGAAGATTTAAGGGCTAGAACCCGTTACAGTTTTGGGAAATGTGACAGAGCATTGAGATATAAGTAGACTCTGACCGGAGGTCAGGCTAGTGGACTCATTATTGTTTTGCTTCGCAAGTACTAGGTGGCTGTTCGCGTGCCAGTGCTAGAGTGCTAAGACAGTTCTGCTCACAGCTTTTGTACACAATAATTCGTATTTTGTGGTTATAATATCAATTTTGACGGATATATTTTACTGCTGTTTTCATACTTTTTCATGTTGGAAATCTGGGCTTGCATGTAAGAGTTCAGCGTTCGATCTCAGGATATCAGAATTTTAAAAATTTTGTAGCTCTACGATCTTATGCTGTGTTGAGAATTGCTCGAACAGTTACCGGCACCAGTGAATATTAATGACGCTTATGACCAGTCGCGAGTGTTAAGTTTGTTCGATTCCGAGAATGTTTGTACCATCATATGCACGCGTTTGCGACAGTGCACCTTTGTCACATAGTGTTTACAAAGGCTTACGATGCGAGGTACGGCTGCCCGTTGGGTGCACTGAGTGAAGGCTTTGCTGGTTCCTGCCTTCATATGTTTGTCTATTTCTTGGTGTTCTCTATTTGGGAAAGATCTCTCGGAATAAAAAGTCTGTGGGCAATGCTATAAGTATTGTAAATCATGTCGCCTCGGTTCGCCGTGTAAGACGTCATGCTTTTACTTGGCGGAGCCCCGCCTTGGTCGGGCTCTGTTGTTCCGGAATGGGGCGCAAAGTTTCCGGGGGTTAGTTCCGAGAAATCTTTCCCAAATACATTGTCACGTTTGCTGAACCTTTGTCTTCCTATGCAGGTCCGACGAGTTTGGTCCTGCGATCGCCATGACCTGTCTGACTTTGGGTGACAACATCCGTCGCGAGCACCAATCGCATAATGGGAAGAACATTTTTTGTGTTAAAGCTGATGCGTCCTTTGGTAAACAACAAGGTGATTATATTCTTATTGACATGGGTGTTGACGGTGTGACCTTTGAGGACAACGGACAGTGGGCTTCCTTCTCTGACTCCAGACACAAGCCTCGCCAATCTTATTACCTTTATCTTTACGTCTTTGCCAAGTCCGAGTCCAAGTTCTCTTACCTCGTTGGCCTTCGAGCTCTACGCAAGTATGGCAAGCTTGCCTTTGACGTCGACCTTCCCATCTCTATCGTCTGTGGTGATCCCATGCGGGCTCTCACGGCTGCCGCGCTTGAGATTGATAGCCCTGGCGATTTGCCGAAGGTGCTATCCATCACGGATAACGAGCACGTCCGTCGGCTTTGGCAATTAGCTACGACAAAGTAAGTCACCACCCTCTTGATTGTTGATGTTAATGTGAGTGAACATTGTAAAAGTTTGCCATACCATGTTCCACAACCCAACCTCATACTAGTCTCACTGACTGACCCCATCTCTCCGACTGTTTTTTATTCAGGCATGTACCTGACGTGCACCGAGAAAGAGTGCTTGCGGACCGTGTGACGCTAGAGGGCGCTTTCACACCTGAAATGAGGCAGCTGATTGCCGATGTCGCCAAGTCAGATTGGACAACCTTGTACCTGAGCACATTCGCCCGTGCGGTTCACAACTTCACTCATGGGCGGCACGTTTCGTTCAATCGTGGTGCAAGTGGGATGCCTGGTGTCCGGCCTATAATGCAGTCTAATGAACGTGGACATCGTGAGGATAAACGTTATGTCGTGGCTAAAGCTTCCCACTATACCGCGTTGACCCAATCCTCTCAGACATTGATCACGACTCGTTGCTTCAAGAACCGTGACACGTTCTCTCACTGCATTAGCAACCGGTACTTTTCTCCCACCTTTCCGTATGATTCTATGTTGCTGTATCATATTCCGTCCACGTTTCATGATGCCTGCATGTTGTGACATACTCCAATCGCTGATAAGTATTCTTACTGTACAGGTATGCGCTTCCTTTCTTGAAGGCGGCTTGTGCATTGGTATGTGAGGAGGTCGGGGAAACAAACTTCTACATGTATCCCCGGCGGCTCGATGGGTTTGACTTCATATACATGAACTTGACCTCGACTGGGAAGGTGGTTAACCAGACGCGCGTCAGTAAGTTTCGGCAGATCATCCGTGGTGAGAATCCCAAGGGATTCTTCCACTCCATGGACCAGATTCGAAAGTACTCCGACGACATCGTGGAGGTCTGCTTCAACCTTCAGGATCCGAAGTGTCCCATTGATGGGGACTCGTGCTCTTGTGACTGGTTTTGGAGCTACAAGAGCTGCCCTCACATCTTGGCTGCGTACTACCTTAAGGAGGAGCTAGATATTTTTGGGATGCAGCAACGGGCTTTTCCACCCAACCGCCCGCGCACCATGAAACAGAAAATAGCTGCCGAGAAAGCAAAGTAGCTTACCATATTATGACTGCTAGCTAGTCAAGCTTGTGTCCTGCCACGAAATAGCTCATAAACACTTCTTATTACCTGATTGAACTAGCTGTACCGAAATAGCTGATCTAGCTGTATTGAAATAGCTATATTGAAAAATAACTGTTCCGAAATGTTATAAATAAACCTGAATGGAATTGCTGTGAATCACTGAGAACGATTTTGGTGACGTTGTGGCATCTGATTTTTTCATAATTGGTTCTTGATTCTAGATTAAAATTTCAATAAATTTCTGATAAATTTTTGCGACAAAATACCCCTAGAAGTCTATTTTGTCGCAGCTGCGACAAAATAGACCAGCAGTGACATTTATGTCGTACCTGCGACAACACGATCTGCGACAAAAATGACAATCACTGCGACAAAAATGATCCGCTACCAATATCGTGTGCTCTATTCGAGTATTCCGCAAGTGAGCATGGAACTGCTTTGTTGGAAAGGCAGTGCCAGGCCAAAAGTTTCCAAAACTCTTTCTTCTGGACATATTGGAGTTCGGGATATTTAATTGTCCCCGTGACATGGTCCACTTCAGGTTTAGCGGTCACAGCAATGGTATTCTTTTTTGAACTTGATGGTCGGTACATGCTAGCTTCCGGGAGAGCGTGTAAGTATAATTCCTCCTTCATTTCCTGTCTTAGGTCAGCAAGTGGAAAAAGTTTCGATGGCTCTGTTTTGATGTATGTGGTACCTTTTCCAGGGTTTAGTAGTTTGGGCTTTTCTAAGATTTCTTCAGCAATGATTTTCCTTAGTTCGCCATCTTGGGTTGTTCTAAGACTATGCAAACTATTATTATGTCCTGAGCATTCAAGTTGGATGTGTTCGAAGGTGCATTTTGTATTCTGTTGGCAGTAGGGGCAGTTGTCAGTCCCGATTTTCCCCAGTTTAAATAAACGTGCTGGAGAGGCTTGGAGCCCCAGGAGTTCTCTGCTTCTAGAAGCGGTGAAAGCTTTAGGTGTTATTTTGGAAATATCTTTAGTGGGGGCGGTGTTATTCTCGTTGAGCAATCTCAAGTACTTCCCTTGAGACTGTAGAGTTCTCCAATTATGATAGTGTGAGAGACGTTGAATTCTTCTAATGTGACTACGGATATCGCCTAAGATAGGGACCTCAAAAAAGAATAACGAGAAGGGCAGTTTCTCGGCAGGGTCGTAGCGGCGGGGAGATGTCTGAGCAACCCCCTCTGAATGAGGCTCTTTTAGCAGTACGGTCCACTCTGTCATGGACTTTGTCATTATTGTGACCCCTAATCCATTTAAGGATAATTTTACTGTGGTCTCCTTCACTGTAGAAGCCAAGTTCTTCTAACAGTAGGCGAACAGCCTGCACATCTCTGCGATTAGCTTCACGTAGTTTGTCCCGAGCACTCATGGATCTACCATCCTTTGTTACAGCAGATATTGCGGCCATGGAGTCAATGGCATGTACCATTGGAGTCATGGACTTGAGGAATTTCTCTTTTTGTTCTGTGAGTAAGAATCGCAGTCCCGCAATTTCAGCAGATGTGCTACTCGGGTTTTGGATATCTTCCTTGATAGGAAGCCCAGGTGCGGCGAAAGTTCTTGAGGGGGGGATATTCATCTTCCGAACAAGTGGCATTCCGTTGTCAAAGTTTTTTATGGCATATGCTGCACCACTGCATGCTGATTTTTTGCCAGCAAATAGAGAACCATCGCTTGCCATATCAGCATAACCCTCCATTTGTTTGCTCTTTTCGGCGTTGGGGGTAGATTCTTCTTCTGAGTCGCTAGGGCAGCTATATTCACTTTCTTCTTCCGCAGTTTTGTTTTTCATTCTGGCAATAATGGTCTCATACTGTCTGTCTGAGATGTAATCATAGTGTGAGTTAATATCACTGACCGTTAGCAAGGACGGAAGAGGGCGGGTCCACATGGTCATTATATTCGAAAATAGAACCTGCTGGAATTAGAATGCAACCGTCATTGGTGATGCTATATTCAAAGTCGTATTATTGAAAACTGTTGGTTCCTTCGATTCTGACAAAGACATTAGGGTTTATGGCATTGTTATTGTATTCTGTATATTGTATTGACATGGCTTCTAAGTCAATATTGGTAATGTGAATAAGAGATATGGAATCTCGGTCACCATTTCCTTTCCAATGAAACTCACCCGTGTCGGGGGGTACTATGTCGTCTCTATATTGTTTCTTGACATATCTGGCCTGTGAATCCAAATCTACAGGGTTTTGAAGCATTTCCTTTTCGATTTCGGTTAGCCATCCAGGGGGTCTGTTACCGTTCAGCCTGAAAAAGCCTTTGCTTTCTTGCCAGTTTTTTAACATTCCACCGCAGGGAGTCAGAAAGGAACCTGTGTGCTTGAGGTTAAATTTTTGAATTGCGGAGGTAACATTCCTCGACATGTAGAGTTGTCTAGGAAGGGTGGTGATTAATGTGGTTTCACCCGCTTCATTTTCAGGGTAATTTTTAGAGTCGATAGCGTATCCAAGTTTTGCCATAATGTGACCTGTACGCCTGAACCAGTTAAAGCGTTTGTCTTTTGTGTGACTGTAGGTTGCATAGTGTGATAAGGGGAAGCCCGAGATGGCATTTTTACTCATTTCGTTGTTCATGTTTTGAATTATTATTTTAAGCCATAGATTACTGTTTCTACGGTATAGCGAGATGAGATGGGGATCAGTGATGCGGTCCGTGTGGTTGTGTTGCCAATATTCGTGTTCATCTGCAGAACACAGGGTGTTCATCGTTTCAGTAATACACGACGCGGTTGCAATATCGAAGACACTATCAATACTGTACCCGCCCTGGCAGACTGCTGTCCAGATTATTTGGTGATTAGTGTCCACTGGGCAGCCCAGGTATTTGATTATAAACGAAGCTATCATTTTGTCCAATTCAATTGCGACATTCTTTGAGGAGTTGGCAATTGCTGAGGTAACTTTAAGGGGGTACGCCATCCTCGGAACTACAACCGCATTTATAACATATCTTAGCTGGTGTAGAGTCATGTGTTGCAGTTGGATGGATATTAGAGTAGATTTAAGTCTGTCGATAAGGATTTCCGCCTGTTTGTCCCATTCCCCATTTAGTGCAAACCATACTCCGAGGTATCTGTTTACCTCTTTGCTGTTGGAGAAATTGAGAAAATCTGGTGACTCAGGGGGTATCCACTTCGAATCGATGGAAGGACTTGAGTCATTGGTATTGGGCTCCAGATGACCCCCTGAGATGAGTAAATCATCGGATGGGTCATATCGTGTTACCATTTTGCCCTGGGATTTGATGCGCTTTCTGTAAGAGTATTTGGATTTCTTAACATTGATGGGAATACCGATGAAGCTCATCAACTCATTAACTATACCTAGCATGTCTTGAACTTCGTCTTTAGTTTTCCCCACGAGAATGATGTCATCACAGAAGAACCGTGCAAAGATATCTAAAGGGGTGTCCTTTTCTATTAGGTTTTGGGAGGATAAAAAAGATCGTAAAGAAGGGATAGTAACAGATCTTATGAAGAGCGGTACCAGAACTTGTGACTCCGGATTCATATTTAAGTTCTTCATATGTGACAGACCGGTAAGTTTGCCTAAACTGCTCATTAGCTTAATGAGCAGTTTTCCTTCTTTTTTTATAGAATTCCCCCAAAGTATAAATGTTTGTGCATATTACTGAAAGTTTGCCTAAACTGCTCATTAAGCTAATGAGCAGTTTTCATTCTTTTTTATAGAATTCCCCCAAAGTATAAATGTTTGTGCATATTACTGAAAGTTTGCCTAAACTGCTCATTAAGCTAATGAGTAGTTTCCCTTCTTTTTTATAGAATTCCCCCAAAGTATAAATGTTTGTGCATATTACTGAAAGTTTGCCTAAACTGCTCATTAAGCTAATGAGCAGTTTCCATTCTTTTTTATAGCATCCCCTTGAAGTATAACTGTTTGTTCACATTCCTGAAAGTTTGTCCAAACTGCTCATTAGCTTAATGAGCAGTTTGACTCTTTTTGAAGAAATTCACTTTGCTTGTATATTTACAGGTGTGCTCGGCCTTCTACCAGAAGGTTTACAAAATAAGCCAAGGCTATTTCTGCGACGTACGCGAGCGTGTTCTCTCTGGAAGAACAAATTTCATTCACGGGTTGACGGTCAGCGAGGCAAATCGGCGTTTGTCCAGCAAAAAATCGAATGTCATTGCCTTCGTGAATAAATATGCGGCTGAACAGGGCGAACATCAGGCTGATAAACCTGAGACGCATCTCCCGTCGGGGAAGACAAGAGAAGGGATTTGGGATGACTATCTCGCAAGGGTCGGAATCGGTTTGAAATTTCAAACCTCTTTCAAACCGATTGTCTGATTTTCATAATAGGTTTCTAACTAATTGTTGACAGTTGTAACCGATTCGATTAGTGTTTTAAAAATTTCCACAACTGATTGTGTACCTGATTATTGACATGCTAAACCCATTCGATTGTGATTGCATCTGAGAAACAAACCTATTATCTACCCGATTATTAAAAGTTCAAATCGATTCGATTAGTGTTATTGGTTTTTGCAAACCTATTGTGTACCTAATTTTCAGGCAGCCTAACCTATTTGATAACCGGTTATCAAACCGACTATCAGGTTGTAAACAGTTTATCACATAAGATAAGCAGATATACAGGGGTAAACCAAAAGTGCAGAACAAGGTAAAGGTGATAACAAAAACTGCAGGCTCACTAGCATATTTTCACAGCAAGCTGAGAAGGTATGACAATAGGCAGGCTAACAAAATATTACAGCAGTGCGTAGTCCACGCGGTGCGCAAATACCCGAAAGCACGAAGGGAATTCATATCACCGTTGTCAAAGATGTTGCAGCCTTCAAACTGCCAGTTCTTCCACCGAGGATCCAGCAAAGTTGCCACCACGTAGTCCTCAAGGATGCTCTCGTCCAACTCATACACCCATCGCCTCACGAAGTCACGGTGCATGGCCCCACGAGCGGTTTGCACACCGTGCAAGAGCTCCTTGTGCTTGATGAGGACGGAGTTGTTGGCGAGGGCGATGTCGACGGTCGGGCTCAACTCAAACTCGATCAACCGGGCAGTCATAGGCAAGACCAACGACATGGTGACATACTTCGTGCCTCGAATGATCCTCGTGTAGTGGAAGACCGGCCGCAGCACAGGTATCTGCAGCATACAAAACATAAGCAGTCAGTTAAGCAGTCAATTAAGCAGTCAGTTAAGGAGCCAATAAGCAGTCAAGGCATATCAATATGAAAATACGGAACAAGTAGGCAGGGCATTCACTAAAATGTATACAGCGGATAAACCTCCGGAGCCATGGGGTACAAGCCCATGGTCGTAAGGCGCGGAAAAGTCGCCTTCGAACCGATCAACGGAACTGAACGAAGGTTGATTGACTGATCCTTACTTTTTAATCCGTGTGTACACACAAAGTGGCAAGTATCTACTCACCGATTGCTCAACGACCTCCCAGTCACTGAGATCCATTTGAAAATCTCGGTAAGTGGAGCCCGCCTCGTCGGTACTCAAGTTCAGTTGCAAGCTCTCGACATCGAACATCTGGAGGGCCTTTTGCTGGGGGGGGAACCATTCCCATTGCAGAAACATGCTGTTCCACCGAACAGCTACCGAACGCGGAGGCTGTGTGCTCGGCAGCTGGTACTTTGCCTGGCACTTATGCAGGCAGGAGAGTCCGAGCGGTGAGCGACGGAATAGGGCTGCGATGCCCTTAGTCTTCGTGTGAACTGCTGCGATGCAGCTCACGCTCAAAAACTGCAGAACGCATCTCTGACCCACATGAAGTGGGCAAGGGTGGGTCTCGAAGTCTGCCAAACCCTTCTGAACATCGCTGGCTCCGTCGGCCACCGCCTTATGCAGGCAGTCACGAACGTTGTCTGTAAGTACCGTCATGGAGTTATTTGGGGGCTCCGCGGCCGATTGAAACTCGTACTTCCCCACACCGACAAGAGCCAAGGCATCCTTCGTGGCGTGGTCAATCTCTTCGCCGGTGTGAGCGATCTCCCCGAAAGGAACAGCCCTCACCAAAAGCTCCTCGATTGTGTTGGCACCCGCAGACCAAAAGTAGAGGAGGATGCCCAACAGCGCGATGCCGTTTTCGGACCAGATGTCAATGGCTGCAATAATACACCGAAACAGCCAGTCAGTAATATAAAAACGGTTACAATAGTAGCAAACGCGTATCGCCAAACACTCGAGAGCATGCGTGTAACACTGATACTGCCTTTCTCAGGATAAATAGTAGGCAATTAAAGTCCCGGGAGTGGCGGGAAACGCACCGGTGGAAGGGCTGACACCAGCTGCAATCAGCTTGACGATCTTGGCGCGATCGCTGGAGAGGGCTTTGCCAGACAACACGCACAGTTGGCACTACATGGGAAGCGTGTAGAGGGGGACCATCCTTATTAAATACAACTGTATTCCTTAAGTACCTTCTGTATTTTGCCAGGATTTACCAGTATTTCGGAACGCTTCCCATGTAGTGAGTATCTATGGTTATCTATGGCAGATCTACATAAGTCGACACCGTGATCTTCGTACAATACCGCCTACTTACCTGCCCCTGCCCGCCTGCATTGCTCGCTCCCCAGCTCGCAAGTTAGTTATCTATTAGTGATCATCGAAACGTTGATCCTTGACATTTCTAGTATATATTATATATATTAGTGTTTTGGCAATATTAACCGTGATCGATTACAGAACGTTGATCCTTGCCAATATTGAATTATATTATATATATTAGTGTTCTGGCAATATTCCGCGTGATTTATAAGTCCATACGCTCATCCTTGCCCATATTAGAATATATCTAATATATTTGTGTTCTGGCAATACAAGGAACAATCGGAGATTGTTCCCGTTACCGTTTCTCACTTTTCTTTTCTATTATCTTATCTTTGTTATAAAATTTAGGTCGGAGATTGAGGAGTTAATTTTAAGAAAAATCTAATAACTTTTTGTTCAAAATTCGAATATAAAGAAGAAATTTGAAGTTCTAAATTGTTCGCAGCTAAACTATTGGTAGATGCAATGATTAAATATGGGGCACTAATTGCTGTAAATATACCGAGTCCTTCACAAATCAATACATATTCATCGGCAATAAAGTTATTTACCGCGGCATCGGCATGTTGAATTTTAAACTTTATAGTTTGAGTATTTATTTCATTAGCTGCCAATTCAAAAATACACATTCCCGCAAAAACGTTAGATGGAAATTCTAAAATTCTAACACCCTGACCTGTTTGAGGTTGTATTCTTGGAACATTAGATAAATTAAGATTTGTGTATTGTAAAGTGCTTGTTTCTAATGTATTCTTTACAATGACGTTTCCATTTGTTCTTTCAATATTGTCATTTCCAATATCTGTCCATTTAGTTGACCCACCCGATGGGTCATTGCCATTAATGGTTGTACATGTTAAATTTTTACACACTAAACTTTGTCCAAAGCTACTCATCTATACTATACTCATGTAAAATAATTAATTCCTGGGCTTACCCAAATCAATACACCGCCACCAGCACTAGCCACTTTTGATTCCATAGCTGTTCCGATATATGAATCGCTCGTTGTGATCTGAGCACTAGTGATTTCACCACCTACTATACACTTCACACGTTGACCCTTCACATACGTGTTATCTGTGGCAGCTGCATTCCTACATGTCGTGAAACCACGTCCGATCAATACGAAACAACTCTGAGTTGCGGCACTGTCTTGAATACAAACACCGATAGGAGTGCAGTTTTGATTACTTTGAGTATACGAATTATTGAACGGCTGTACACCATTTACGTTGTTTATTCCATCATCATCTAACATGACAATTGTTGAAGCAGTAATCGTATTGGCGGTGTTATTCACAAATGTAAATACATCCCCGGTAAATCGTAGCGGGTTGGCTGGAAGGGTGGTATGAGCGTACGCTTTCGTGATGAGTGTCAAAGGTACGCCTGATAGTGTGAGTGAGTTGGTTGAACTTGGATAAGCGTAATTTAATGAATTGGATAAAATGATACCCGATGCATCGAGGTCTCCACTCAAATTTATGTTGGAAGTCGTATTGGCAACCGCACACACTTGTGCTAAACTTGGGATACCGCCACCACTGGAAACAGGGCCATAACGCACCTCGTTGGATGATGCATCATAGTGGAGCATATTAGACTCGCTTGCTGGATCGGGAGACAATCTGATAGGTCTAATATAGCAACTACCTGCGACACCGGCATTGAGTTCAACACCGCTTGCGTTTAAAACGATTGTGTTATCGGTGTTAACCGCACTCTGAGCAGAGTTCTGTCCTGCCAGAGCACCTATGTTTATGGAACTTTCACCGGCTGTAGATTCACCTGCATATTTTCCGATATTCACTGCTGCATCTTTGCAATTGCTCTGCCCACAGTCGTCCCCAATAGACACGACATAATCACCGCAGTTATTATTACAAGCACCAGAACCAATAGCAATCGTATCATTACTGGTTGTATTATTAATAGATAGTGCATTGCGGCCGATCGCTATAGAACGATCTCCAATGTGGTCGCAATTAACAAATCCTTGAGTTTGCTCTCCGATGGATACTTTACCAAAACCAGCAGAACCTGATTCAATTCTAACATTATTTCCACTGAGTTTCTCTTGATTGACAACCATGGTACCTGTACCAGTGTATGAAACATCGGCAATCGTAGTTGTAGACCCTCGGGCAGTGACATCTTGAAGTGTAGAGGTTTCAGGTTGTGCCGGTAAGTTTGTCAATCCTGAACCATCACCGACAAATGCAGATGCACTGATACTATTTGTCGTCGTTGAACCTTGATCGGTGACTGATTGAAGATTTTGATTAGCACCTGAAGGTAAGTTAGTTAACAATGAGCCATCTCCGCGATATTTGCCTGCGGTCAGCGTGATGTCACCCGTATTCAATACGAGTGGGCCGTCGTTTATCAATACCCCACTGCCGAGAGGCTCTATATTGATTGTTGTCTGCAAGCAGGTTACCTCGTTGATGCCTGTTTCGCCTATTGAGACTCGTGTTTGTTCCACAGGGTCCAAACTTTTAATCTCAAACGATGCATCGAGGTCATCGAGGCCTGCAGAGAATCGTGATTTCGACACTGGATTGTTCAGTACGAAATCGTTAAATTTTATTGAAGTGTGTACCTTTAGCGACCCATCTGTCAACAAGGACATTTGTTCTCGTTCATTCAATGGGTCTTGAGTATCTATGAATTTGATATCGTTCTGGTAGCGTATGTCCGAACCGATATGCATGGTCTCAAGCGGTGATTCAACGCTGCCTATAGTTTGACACACCACCGTATCGCACGTTAGTGTATCTGTTGGCCCTGGGGTTGGCACGTATGCTTTGCCGTTAATTTCTTTAACAATTAGATTTGAACCGAAAGCTGACATTATATATAATATAGCATTTAATAATTTACGGTCTAATTTTCAATACATTTGTGGCGTCTCTATAAACTTGACCACCTTGTATTTGTCTCGTCTTTCCATTTAATACAAAGGTGAGGCCATCAGCGGACTCTGGTAATCCAAAAAACCGAACATCACTTATAAATGAATTTATATCAGTTGGAAACATGTGTAGTACTTTGTCATCGTCACCGGTGTTGTCGCTGAAACCGCCAATAGTCACGCTATCTTTTGCATTTATAGTATTTGACTTAAATTTTGTTGCATTTAGATTATTACCAAATGAAGACATTATATATAATATAGCATTTAATAATTTATGCCGTATTCCTATAAGATGTTGAAATTACATACCAATTTCCTGGAATCTCAACAATGGTAGTTGAACCTGATTGATACGTCCTTTCGCCTGATGCAATTAGAGTGACGCTTGTTATAGTGTCCCCGTTGTTTGTAGCATTTTCCAAAACGATATCGCCGTTAGCTGTGTCTGAATATCCATTTATTCTGTCACCCGCAAACTTCTGAACAGTAACCCCTTGACCGACAGCAGCCGTCCCGTTATAAATTGTAAACATTTTACCCTTGATAGCAGGTACACATTCCGGCAATCGTACATTTGTGGCACCAGCACCCAAGATGATCTGATTTTGTGCATCATCCTCTGTTAGCTGTATCAACGTTCCATTTCTTTGTGTTGTGCGAAACGTAGTATTTGCATAGGTCAAGGTTTTTGCATTTAGTTCATTACCAAAAGAACTCATTATGTATATATATATATATATTACATTATGAAAAAAACAAAGGTACAGGTTGCAGCAATCGACTATTTAATGGATGCTGCATCGGGAAATGGAACATTTCCATGTCTTTGCTAACCTTTTCGCCACGTCCTAAGGTATAACTCTTATAACCTGCTAAGGGATTCACGTTGCTGATTCGGAAGGGTGGATATGTAATATCGTTGATCGTTTTACACGGAAGTTGTTGCATCATTACAGGTCTATAACCTGACATTTGAAACATCGTCGCGGTGTGAATCTGTTTGTCTACGTTGGGTCCTACGTCTTTGATCATATTGTAACTGCTTAATCCTGGTTGTTGTGCCATATTTGTATACTATTAACCGCGTTTTAAAATACAGTTTCAATAACACGGTTTTGACCAATACGAAGCACTGCCGTTGTTTCGCAAATGATCATGGTTTCGTTTGTTGTTAGTACCACTTTTTGTAGATCGTCTACTGGTGACGCAGCCGAAGTCTGATAGTAGAAGGAACTGTTTAAACCCCGAGAATCCAATCCTGTCATGGATCGGACGCTCATTTCTGATGGTAAATTTAAACGTATCATAGGAATGAATTGGTTATTGAGCCAATCCTCATAACTGTTGATCTTACATCCCGACAACGTTCCGTAATTGTCAGCTTTACCGATCGTCAAGAGATTGAATGCTGCCAACGGGTCTACCCTATAGTTAGGCACAAACAAGTTGTTGATATTGAACTGTAAAGCACCCAAACCACCTGCTGAAAACTGAAAGTATGATGGTAGGTAGGCTGTTCCACATGTATTTTCCAATTTAATAAGTCCTTTGGATTTTTCTCTATAGTCAGAAGGCCTTTGCACAGCATATATGTTATTAATACATTGAGAACTCAAAGAGAACCTTGTCGATTTGTCCATAGTAGTCTCAGCACCTTCGAAAAAGGTAAAGTAATTGGAATATGGTATTTCTAGGAATCCATCACGCAATTTGCTCTCAACGGCAGCATCATATACTCCAGAACTGAATGTAATCGTCTCAACGGTAAAGTAAAGTCCTTCCAATTTAAAGTTACCTTTCGATACTAAAGTTTCTGATAAAGCCTATCGGACACCAGGTGGGAAGGATGTCATAGCCTGATCGCGTCATGGTGACCTGAAATCGCGACCTGACCTCATGAAGGCGTGACACAAGCGTTGCCACGCTCGTGTCGCCGGCGATTCCTGGCGAAATCGCTTCCTCACGCCACGTCAGTCGTCACGCGTTGTCGCTCGCGGGAAAACTGTTACCTCACAGAAATTCATATGTCGCTTTGTACAAAATCTGTCGTTTTCTACAGTTTTCCCATGTACTTAAATATGGAATTTACCACAGGTCCCATGCCATCTTCACTGAAAACGTGAAAAGTCCTTTCTATATTTTAAAGCATATAATTATATTATTGTATTATTGTTTAAAGCATATAATCGTATAATCATATAATTATATAAAGAAATTACGGAATCTAATATATTTACTGTACGTCATAATATACACAAGTATTATATTTATATTTGTATTTATAACATACTGTCTGGTATGGAGACGAGGGCGATATGGTGGGGGGAAGGTGGGGAGGGGGGGGAGGTTGGATATGTCGATAGCCGCGCAGGGGGTGGGGGAGGAGCCGGACGGATCCATGGACATAAAAGTCGGGTATTGACGCCCGATATTGTTTTATCGATTAATCGCAGAAATCGTGCCTATCGATTTTATTCCGTTGCCGAAATAATAATAAAAACATCCTCCACCCGCCCGCCCCCCATAGTTGATTTAATTTACCCCCCACATTAATAAAATAAATCAAATCTTATTAAATATAATACTTATGTGTGTGTGGGGGGTTGATGGTTGGGGCCGGCACCCTATGCCCCATGCCCCACTTGCACACCCTATGCCCCATGCTCCACTGCTTACCCTATGCCCCATGCCCCACGGCAGACCGTATCCCCATGCCATAATTTCTTTATATAATTATATGATTATACGATTATATGCTTTAAACAATAATACAATAATATAATTATATGCTTTAAAATATAGAATGGACTTTTCACGTTTTCAGTGAAGATGGCATGGGACCTGTGGTAAATTCCATATTTAAGTACATGGGAAAACTGTAGAAAACGACAGATTTTGTACAAAGCGACATATGAATTTCCGTGAGGTAACAGTTTTCCCGCGAGCGACAACGCGTGACGACTGACGTGGCGTGAGGAAGCGATTTCGCCAGAAATCGCCGGCGACACGAGCGTGGCAACGCTTGTGTCACGCCTTGATGAGGTCAGGTCGCGATTTCAGGTCACCATGACGCGATCAGGCTATGACATCCTTCCCACCTGGTGTCCGATAGGCTTTATCAAGTTTCTTGAGCTTTCGTGTCAATTGCTGCACCAGGTGTTAATGATTTTTGATAACACCCTAGGACTTCTGGACCTGCAAGGTACAATCTGATTTGGATCGGAGGAAGTAGACTCGTATCAATGTAAGATGGTTCAGCTTCCCCTAGAAAAGATAGCCATTGATTCAAAATGTATGGACGAGGTTTGCTGTAAAAGTCCTCAGTTACATTGATTTCTTGATTTTTTAAAACTCTTTGATAAGTCATTTCTTTGCTAAGTGTCGTTTTGATAGTATCAAGTACACAACTGACGGTATTGTAGCCTTGGAAACCAGTGGTGAGTTGCTGGCCTCCTGCGAAAATCTCCATTCTTTGAATAAGTTTTTCTATACCGTTGGGGAGCGTCGTGATTAATGTATCTGCAGCTTGAAGGGAGTTTTCAAAAGCTATGGGCGTGGTACACGAACCTGAGCAATGCATTGAAAGGCTCTTCATATTTACTATAGAATTCACAGGCAGATTCAAAGTAATGGTACTATACCTTGATGCTTCAGTGAGATTAGTGGTTTCTAATCTGAAGTAATTAGTTGAATACGAGTTCATTTTTGAAAGCCCGTAGGCCAAGCTCATCGGCAAACTCATCTTTGTATATAGTATAGATTATAAAATATCGGAAAGACCAACAGGTGCCAATTCATCGACTTTGATGCTCAATGAATAGTTAATACTGCCATCGCTTGCTTGGGTCGGAGATGCTAATGTGATCAGCCTCGCTTTGGAATCTGTAAGTGTGATTCTAAATGAAGTAAATTGTGAACCAGAAACTTCAATAACAAAGTTATCATTTGGATCTATATATCTTATGAAGTCTGTCGTTGTATCACTCGGCAATAGTATTTTCGCCCAGATATCAGAACTGATCATTTCGTTAGTATTTGTAAAAGTAGAAAGATTGGTTGATTCTATATTGTGTGTAGGGAGAGATGTTATCCTAACATACAATGCATCGTTCGTTTGAATGTTACATGGATATACCGAAAATCTTATTTCATTAGGTTGTAAACCAGTTGAATCAAACAAATCCAAAAGTTGAGATATTTCTGCCAAACCAGCTGTGCTTCTATTGACACGACCACCGAGTATTTGATCAGAGTCGTTGTATTTTCCAGCAATAGAAACTGAATCTAAGGCATTTTGTAGATTACTTCCAGGTAAAGCTTGAAAATCACCGCTAACGCTAAACGATACAAGTTTGATATTGGGTTGAGCTGGATCTAATGTTATACGAAATTTGTTTTGGAAATTTTGAACATTTCCGCCATCGTAAGTAACGGTTACTGAATTGATGGTTGTTGTGGCAGCGATAGCCTTCATTAATTCAGTTTCTAACAAAGATGTAATTTGACTTAACTCTGTATAATTTGCATAACGTATTTGCACTTCCGTTAAAGTATGTTTTACTGTATCACCCACATAGAAGATGCCATTTGTTTCGTTGATACTATACCATGTCTTTGCACATGAAAAAGTATTCAAAGTCAATCTAAGTTTAGTTTGTGCTCGGTAATTTATCAACTGAGTGGGTATGTTCATTTGTAAAACACGTGCGTCTCCATTGCTATTGTCTTCGGAAGACAAGAAGAGTGTTCTTGTGCTAATTACGCTCATCTATATTAATATAACAATTATCTTTTATGGAATCAATAGTATCCCGATCTAAAGGAATTGGTTCTTCAATGTTTCCGTTGTGAAGATCATCGTAGAATTCTGGACGTTTGATATAATCATCCACAAGCAATTCTACATGAGCTTCTTTAATATCGGGGTATTGAAGTTTCGCCAATCGTATCAATTCTTCACGATCCATATTAATATCATATACATAAAAAAAAACGTTAAATCTTGCCAATAATGGAATATATAATATATATTAGTGATTTGTCAATATTTAACGTTTTTTTATTTTTCCGATTGTCGTTCGAACAACTCCCTATCTTGGTCAGCACGACCGGTGGCTTGACGTATCATCTCCGTGATTGGGTCATAGACCGGCACTTCCGTTAACGGTTTTTGTTCTATAGGATTCAGTCCCAATTTTCCACGTATATAATTCTTCTCGCCTAAGCTTTCTTTAACACCCATTACATTCATGAAATCTGTGAAGTTTACATTTGGAGTTTCTGATAATAAGATTGGTTCTAATAGACCTTGAGTGGTCCTAAATATACGTTCGTCGTTGGTGTCAGTCGGTGTGTAATATCCAAGGTATCCTCCCAAAGCCGAACCCGTCATAGCGTTGGCGAAGCCGTAACGAGACCTTGCTGTACTGACTCGCGTAGACTGCGGTGCATCTGAGTACATTTGTTCCACGCTATGCAATTTTGTCAGATTGTTTTCCGTACCTACCTTTGGATTGACATGTACGATATCGTAATTGCTCTTTGGATGTGGTTTCAATCGTGCCGGCAAGGATACTAGATCACCTTCAGTCGAGTATAATACTTGCTTCTCAGTGGGAGTGTTCATCGGTTCTTGTAAAGGATTTATTGCTGGGTTGAAATGATGCCCTTCCACATTGTTTATTTCTGCTACATAATTGCTTTGACCTCCACCGTTAGAGTGTCCGGTGACCGATAGCTTATAGCCACCGTATTTCATTTTGACATCGTCAAATCGTTGTTGTGCTTCTTGATATCTTGATGTACTACGTTGTTGTTTCATCAATGTCAAAAGATTTACATACCAATCTTCTATGTTTTGTCCACGTGAGATGTCCTGGGCAAGAGTGTTCAGACTTCCAAATTCTGCATCAGAGCCTCGATATGCAATAATGACGTCTTGACTTTTAGGATTGACCAACGTTGTAGAATTTCTGCCCGACAAACTTTGATCTACGTAATAACCAGGAAGTCCTTTCATGATACCCTTTAAACGTGCTCTATCACCATAGCTATATGCATACGAAACATCTGATGCTCGTGCATATTTCGTTTGTGTAGAATCGTCCTTAGATGTAATGTTAGGACCAAATACTTTGTTTAAAGCGGTACTCGGAAATTTCACTGCATCTTGACTGAGAGCATTTAGCAATTTTGAGGTGTCTCTTTGTGTATACTTGTCATCAACATCGTCAGGTTTCATGATTGGTTCACTCTTGACTGTGATAATAGATTTGAAAGGTGCATTGCTATTGCCAAAGGCACTACGATTTGATGGTTGTGTATCATCAATTTCATTACTAAACAATGCTGAAGTGCTCGACGGACGACAGTAAGCATTGGATTGATAGCTTTGATTACAAGGAATATTCATTATTATTACGGTGATAATCTCTCACGAGCAACTCCTCGGGTCGTCCTTTGACTTGATTCTATATTTCCGACACCAGAACTTGAAGCAGCACTTTCCGCCGAACCAATACCAGAACCCCTATCCATAAAGCCTTGAGCAGCTGTTTGTAGACGTTCACTTTCGCTTCGTCTGCCTGTACGGTTTGCAAAGAACACCTCACGTTGCTGACGTGCTGGTGACGGTATTTCTTTGTTGATTTCCTGAATTTCTTCATCAATCGGTGTGTCTCTTACTTGTCGACTACTCTCAATACGTTCTAAAGTCTGTTGATCTATGTCTTCTTGTGACATTGTCATCACAGGATTAGGTATGGTTGTATCAATAGCACTGCTATAATCCTGAATATCTCTCACTAATGCATTGGAATTTATCCCTGAATCTCTCAAAGTGTTGTAAAACATCGCACTGTTTTGTGAAGGCATCGTCATTACATAATTACTTTTCGCAAGTTTACTATATCCTCGGAACAGAGTATCGGAACTCGATCCATTGGCAATGCCCATCAATTTCATACAATTACGTCTTCCGACCTCATCGGTCAATAATGTTCTCATATTAAAGTAATATAGAAAAAGTTTATCTACTATTACTTGGTCCGATTGCATGATTACTTGGTGTATGATTATTGGGGGCGACAATGGCTATACGGCCAAATCGACGAAGTTGTCCCGTTCTTTTGCAAGCTTTACGATTACCAAACGCTCTTCCTTTCGGTGGTCGTTCTTTAAAACCACAGTATGATTTGGTCATTTGTATACATTACGATTTTCTTTTTTTCAACAGTTTAATCTCTGGGTCTGGGATATCGACAAACTCATTCTCTTCCGACTTATCATAGAATATCAATTGATACTTACGCTTACTTTTCCTAGACCGATTGAGCTTAAGATATCCTTTCAAAGTCTTTTGATAGTTTGGTGATTTCTTATCGCTAATGAACACATTAACTTCATAATTATCATAGTTCCTAGATGTCTTGGAATCGGTATTACCATCTATACCCTCCTTCTTCAACGCACGCTGAACCTTTGTCGATTGCTTGCTTTCACTATCAGTTTTTGTACTGCGGGTCTCTTTGGATGGTTTAGAAACGACTCCTTGAACCTCTTTAAGATCACGCGGCTTATATTGTCGGCTCAAGGTGTCACCGTCACCATCCTCTATCACGAAAGACAATCCTTTTCTACTTCGGACCTTATATATTTCGGTACTCCATGTGCGGCTTTCCTTATCAAATGTCTTTTTAGTAACGCGAAGGCGTACCTTGTCGCCTGGCTTAATGTCTAATTTTTGCAAAAGTTTGGCCGTCTCGTTGCGTTTCAACAAGACACTTCTAATAACACGATTCTTATTCATGTCATCGGGTGGAGTGTCGTTGATATTACCTTGGTTTGTAGTTCCATTGTAGTTATCCACGATATCATCTATATAGTTCACCCAATTGCTCTTGCCAGTGGTCGCAAAAACCTGTTGCAATTTGCTTTTTAATGTTCTATTGAAACGTTCGATTTTCCCTTGACGAGAATGGTCCTCACTTTGACTTGTGTAATGTTTAATACCTTTCTCTTTGAGCAAAGCTTGAACTGGTTTGTTCGTAAACTCACTGCCTAAATCTGTTGTAAGAGTGTCCATTTTGGTTTCGGTTATCAATCGTCTCATGGCACTCACGATACCCTCTACATCTTCTTGTCTTTTATTGTTTTTATCTCTAACCGTCTTGGATTTGAGAGGGATTCCATATGCTTTGCCAGTATTGATATTGATCGCGGTCAGAATAACAGCAAATCCTTTATTTACTGACTTCTCTTTTGGTAAAAACGCCAAGTCTGCTTGGATGCTATTCTTACCGACAGGCCCGTATATTGGAAAGTAATCTTTACGAGATACTCTTTTGGGTTGTGCTAATACTTGTGATGTTTCAGTCTTCGATATGGCAGCCTTGACCTGAGATTCCGTGACCTTATAGCCTTGTGCCTTAAGTTTTTTGGTGAATGCACTGGCACCGCTCATTCCGATCTTCGGGTCCAGGTATAACTCTTGGAGTCTACTCTCAGATATTGGTTTACTTGTCATACTATATAATATAGTCTTACATATAGTATACAATGACTTATCAAATCAAAGCTTACACAAAAAGTCAAGCACGGAAACTCGGTGTGAAGATCAGCCCATCAAATGATCAAAGCAAAAAGATTGATGTTTTCAAGGATGGTAAATTGATCGCTCAGGTCGGACAGCGAGGTGCTTCTGATTACCCTACATACATGGCCAGTAAGGGTAAACAGTATGCCGATGAAAGACGTCGGTTGTACAAGATCAGACACAAGAAAGATCGCAATGTGGTCGGTAGCAATGGATATTATGCAGATCGATTGTTGTGGTGAACGATCACGGGTTTTATTGCCAAAACACAAATATATATAACATATTATCGTTTTGTCAAGTTTTAACGTATGGTAAAATCTCCCATGTCTTCCAATCAATGTTTCCTTTGTCATAACTGAAATTGAATGTTTTGGATTCCGATCTTGTCTCTAATCCTAACGAGTTTGGTGCATGTCTGATAACAAAGTTGTTCATATTTACTGGATTGTTCCTTTGATTCAAAATCATATCCTTCATTACATCATGATTGATATGTTGTAAATTATCAACACTCAAAGAGAAACCTTTTATCTTGGTCATACAATATCCATCGTTGAATTTCAAGCTATATGATTTGGGTCCAGTGCTTAGAAATTCAATACACTTTCCATGTTCCTTTTCCAATCCTTGAAGCTCACACTTAAGATAACCGAGCCATGGTTGTCGATAACCAGTACCGTGATATATATGATGATTCTCTTTTGTTTCTATATATATAATAGAATCAGTATCAAAGTATAATACGTTTGAGAACCCGGTGGCTTCTATCAGCTCGTACAATTTCAATCGTCCATAGCTGGTTATGAACGCGGCCAAAACTTCGTTCGTTGAAAACCGTGTGTCGGCATACACATCAGAATTCTCGGTAAAATTCATTAAGACCATCTCATTGTCGTCTGATCCAATGAATTCATATTTACAATCATATCTCTTATTACTGATTGTATTGTAGAACTCACCTGGGTTCTGAATGACCTTACTTTTAGATTTGTTTGATCGTTCACCGAGTTTTCCATATAATATATTTTGCATGTCTTTAGCAACTTGTCTCATACCTGGATTGTATTTGATGTTTCGTTTGTCTAACTTGATACCTTCATGAAATTCAAAGTCTTTTATGAATGTATCGATGTCACCCTCAGGTGGTCCCGACGATTCAGTCTTAAGTTTCAAAAACTTATCAATGTATGCACCGAACAAATCAGTTGTAGTCTCCTTCCAATGTTTAATTTCATAGACGTCAAGAATCTCATATCCCTTTTCAATAGCCTTCTCCAATTCCACCGTGGTCCATGTTCCGACCATTTCATACAACGGAAAGATCAATTTGTTCGTAACGTGCGGTAACACACCAAACTTCAAATGTTTATTTGGTAGTATCTTACATTTAATCAATCCAAAGTATCCATGAATATCAAGGGATTTAACATCTCTAATGATCTCCGGGTGCCCTTTCGGGAACCGTTTGGTCTTCATTACCGAAGGATACATAGAATTGAAGTCTTGATATCTAATATATTCATTGTCTTTGCATCTATAAAACAGTTTACCCAGATCAACTCTGGTTCCATGATAACTATCTCTATCGGTAATGGGCGAAGCAAGTCTTTGCCTTTCAAGAAATGCATTTCCAACTTCGGAAGTTTTCAATTGAGCGACTTGTATATCCCATTCCGATTCCCATGTATATACAAGATTGTAGCCAGCTGCCTTTATGTCCTGTAATCGTTTCATGGTTTGACGATTGACCTCACCAAATGTCATACCCGATCGACGACCTCCTTGATATTGTACGTCATCTTTGTGATATTTCTTCAGATCGGCGTGAAACCAACTACCAAGAAATTCATAAACGGTGTTTGTATCCTTATCATAACCATCAACATACATATGTAAATCCTTGAGTTTATAATTCCTCTTCCCATCCAAATCTATGACAAGCTTCGCCGACGTTGTATGAAGTATATAATCCAACCATTGATTCTCTTTGATCGATGCATTTTGAGATTTGGTTAGTGATTGTAATATAGCCACAGAATTCTCCGGCATACATTCATGTCGCCATATGTTGACAGCCAGTTGTGCTAGTGTCAGATAACTGAAGGGGTCAAATTTGCTATCGGTAATCTTCAGAAAACAATCTCTGAAATCGAAGACAGCTCGTCGAAGAATCGTAACATCATCGTGACAATATCTCGCAAGCTCTTTTGGATGTTCAAAAATACAACATTTACTCTTTCTCTCAAACCACCAATGATATAACTTTGTATAAGCTTCAGGTTGTAAGATTTCTGGATTGTAATATTTGATATCGGGATAAAGACCCATGTAGTGTTCGTTCTCTTTTGTATTGAAAAGATGTGGATAATATCCCTTCGTGATTTCATGTTCAAAGCCGAACATTTCCGGAAGGGAATGCAATGGTCTTGTCATAAACATATATGAATCAATAAATCTTACATTTCCAATCCTCATACATAGAATGTCTGCACCTGTATATAATATATCGTGTGGAGGTTTTCGTTGTACATTGATGATATGTTCGACTATTAATCTGAAATCGAATTTTGAACCGCAATGAGCCACAAATGTATGATCGGCATGCTTCTTCAAATACACCCATTCCAAAAAGTCATCTATTGTTTTGTGAATTACAAATGAACCATCGTAATATTGGCTCTCGCAATGATTAACAATCAATCTGCCGTTGTCATTCATTGTTTCAAAATCAAAACAAACAATGGTTTTATAGTCCAATACAGGTTTTGGATCAACCTTGGTCATGTAACACTTGTGCTCATGTAGGTTACAAACGATCTTACAATTAGGACATGACTTGTATCCACATATATGTTTCTCTTTAGAATTAAAGATAACATTACATAATTTACATTTGTGTACATTAGCACAGGTCACTAATTCCTTATGGAGATTATAACACTCTTCATTCATGAACTTACGATTGCATATCTCACAATGGTGCCATTGTTTATTGCCTGATGACAATCGTGTATCCTTGTTTGCAAAGATGCATTTCTGAGACTTGCACTGAGGACACGATGGTCTATAGGTTTTGCCTCTGAAGCAATCGATCCTTGTGATCGGTTCATAGTGATTGTCATGTAAGAGTATATGATAACTATCATTATAACTTGTGTATTCATTGTGTTCGTTAAAGTACGGCGGGTAATACATGATTGGATCACCGCCAAGTCTTTCAGTGATACCCCACACAAATATGTTAATTTCATAATGTTTTTCTAAAATAGAAAAGTCTTCTATATTGATTCCATTTTGATCCATTTTCGGAAACAATTTCAAACGCAGCTGATTAGATATTGTTGTAATATTGCCTCTATGATTGCTGGCATCTCTTTTGAGTTGCTTCCATTTGTTTTCATACTGATTCTTTTTTATGAGATTATCACTCAACATCTTATCCAATTTTCGTTTACGATGTAACAGTTCCAAGGATTTGATCCCACAATTGTTACGAGATTCAATCTTAATCACACATTGCTTCAATCGTAATTCTACACCATTCTTGGGTGCTGCAGTGCATTTACTACCTTTCCCTTCGGGTGGTTTCGATGAATAGTACTCAACTTCGATGTCTTTGGCAACTTCCGATACTTTTTTGCTACTATCACCACCTTTCGGACTTTGCAACATCTCTTCAAATTGCATCATAACGTCCTGTCGATCTGATCCTTTTACCCATTTCGAAACGGTACCATCTTCAAAGACAGCTCTCATAGATACTTGTTCGGCTTTTGATTTCTCGGGTAACCAATAGTTTAAACTGCTACCATCGGGACCAGCTCTTTCAAGAAACGTTGTAAAGGGAACCTTAAGTTTTTCTACATCGGTACTGAATTTCTTGATATGTCTTTTAGAATCTCCGACGGTATACTTATTGATTTCATCAAGTCTACTTTGTTCTTTGGCAGGTTTCTTACCTTGCTTGGTCCACTGTCGTGTTGTAACTTTCTCAACCTTCTCTTTTGATTTCCGATACTTCTTCTTGTAATCACGTATAGCTTTCGTCCGATCGTCACCGGTTAGGTTTTTACTTTGTAAATCTTCCCAATCTGCAGCAGTGAGCTTATGGCGTGCCTCAGGATTTTGCTTTCTTGATTTGGGGGGGGTCATCCTATACTATATAAATTATATTTTTGTGGCATCACCACGACCGGTCTTTGTTCGTTTCCTCATTTGTTTTTTCATTTTGATACGTTTCTCAATATTATCGATGGCTTTACGATAATTGCCAACACCGGTGAACTCTTCCGTAGGTCGTTGAAATACTGGGTTACCTGTTATTGTACCAATGCTGTTTTTGTCCAACGGGGCCACCATTATAGGGGCTATCCTACGTGGGGGCTTCGTTGGAAGAGCGGGGTCTTTGATGGGCTGTTGATAGACTGGCTCTCCGGTTGTAGTTCCATGGTCTAAAGCTGTTCTACTTTTTATCTTCGTCTTCTTAACCACCGGACGACCACGCAAGCTTTTCAATTTCTCGCCTTGTGTCATCTTAACCTTCTTTTTAATTCCATGTTCTTGTCTATGCTCTGCACCACAAGACTTCAATTTTGCTATCCAAGTTTCTCTAGACATGTATATATATAGTACACTAATATAAAATCACGGTGATCCTTGCCAGAACACTAATATATATAATATAATTCAATATTGGCAAGAAATAACGTCTTTGCAATTGTCGTGGGTCAGATCAAGAAATTTATTTTCTTAGGATATCTTATATCGACTTATGCCTTTGAAGGGCGAAAAAATTACCGATAGTGCAACACTTGAACGCCTTGCGAAAATGAGAGAAAAGGCTCTTGCAACACGACAAGCCAAAGCCAAACAAAAACAAGATGTCAAGATGGCCGAACAACTTAAGGAATCTCAAAAAGTTGCTGAAGCTCAGGAAACGATTAAGAAAGCTACATCTAAGACTAAAGAACCGGAACCAGAACCGGAATCAATATCGGAACCGGAAGTAGAACATATTGTTGTCAAGAAACCTAAGGCCCCTAAGAAGAAACCAAAAAAGCAAGTGGTGATCGTAGAATCTGATTCTTCTGAGTCCGAAGAAGAAGAACCTCAGGTGATTGTTAGGAAGTCCACACGACGTAAACAAAGCAGAGTTGCTTCTGAATCACCACCACCTCGTAAGAAAGACGCGGAAATGGACCCGGGTTATGACAAGACGTACTCATCTCTATTTCTATCGTTATAGTATATGCAGTTCCAAAGACTGAAAAACAGATCATATGATATTCAAGTGCCAAAGAGTTCTGCTTTTGATATAGAAACAAATGACGATTTTATAAATTTGCACGGTGTTATCTTGGCCTGTGCGAAACGCGGGACCGGAAAATCTTGTAGTCTTACACACCTATTACGATTGATGAAACAGAACAATGCTTTAGACAGACTTATTCTTGTATCACCAACTTATCACAACAATATGCATTACTATAATGACTTGCCACTCGATCAATCAGATGTATTGCAGCCTACTGTCGATGTTCCAAATCAGATTGAAGGCATCCTTGATACCGAAGCTCAAGAGTACGATGAATATCAAGAGAAGATGGAACGGTATAAAAAGCTTATGAAGATGTTAAATAACCACAACATCAGTGTGTATGAGATTCCGGGTGAATTGCTATTGGAATTTGGGGACGAGAATGGAAATATTCTACCACCCCAGCACAAGTACAACGGAAAGAGACCAGTGATCGCCGCCTTCTTTGACGATACCCAAGACACCGATCTGATGAGACCTTCAAGTAAGCTTAGTAATATGGTTATCAAACATAGACATCTTGGGAAACTAAAGGACGGTGCCCTTGGAGTGACATTGCTATTTGCAACTCAAAACTACACGAGCAGTTCAGGAGGCTTGCTAAAATCAATTAGAGGAAATCTGACCCACATGTTAGTGTTCCGCAACAAGAATCAAAAAGAGATCGATAAGATCGGCGAGGAGGTTGGTGGTGAAATTCCCATTGAGGAATTCAACTCGGTGTACAACCAGGCTATACAAGGGCCTCACGATTTTCTTTTTGTCGACCTCCATAAAAAACCGAGTCACTTGAGTATGTTCCGTAGAAATTTTAATCAGTGGATCATTCCAGGTCAACCTTTATTGACCCAATAGTCTTTTCCATATGGAACGAAAATCTCCTGACCTTTTTTAACATTCTTCGTAAGCTTCACATTTCCGACTGAATTTATTTTTGCATTGTTAGAACAACCATATGCTTTAACATCACGTGGTGGACAACTGTTATATTTTCCATTAATTGAGTTTGTGTTTTTAGAATCGAAGAAAGTATTTAAATTCTTTTGCCAAATATGAGTTCTATCATTCATTGGTGGCAATTGGGTTTTATTAAGTTTTATTGTACCTACCGTGTATCTTCCGATCATGGTTCCCTTTTTCAAATCAACTCTTGCAAAGCCGCCTTCGCCGGCATTGGGTATGGTAGACTCTTGTACGTTGACGAGCCTGTGAACCCAGCACATGGGACTCCACTTGCACGTTTGGTTCTTACATCGTTCTCCATTCTTTTTTATAGCGACACATCGTTCACATGGTGTTCGTTTCATTCTTATAATATAAAAGAAACAATCGGGGAAAAGCAACAATCAAAGATTGTTGCCCGTTGTTTCCGATAACGGCTTTTATTGCCAAATCAGTAATATGTTATATATATTCTGATATTGGCAAGTTTTAACGTAGTAAGTATTGTCTTATAGCAGGAACAAAATGATTCCATTTTCGTGAGTGGACATATTTATCGACCACTTTGTTGCTACCTGGTAGACATACTCGAACACGTTTACCGTTGGTATCTCGATCTATTGAGTAGATATCAGTTCCAAAGTATGTATTCAATGCTTTACAAATAACACTTGGATATATTTTTGTACCCGTAAATCCTATCATAAAAAATTCTTTGAATTTCTCAATGTCGATGTTCCAACATGGATTGTTTGGTAACTCTAAGGTATCAATCGCTCCATTTTGATAAAACAAACTCCATAGTATATGATCTTCGTTTTGATAGAACATTTTGAATTTTCGAACAAAGTTGATCAATTTTCTATTCCACAAATCCTTGACGAAATGTTCGGGTATGTTTTCTTCAAATTGATTTTGAAAATGATACTTTGCGATTTGTAACTTGTCTCCCATGGATGATTTGTTACTATATACCAATGGGTTAAGCTTTTCATGAATGTCTACAATATCGGTATTTTCTATGTTTCCATATTCAAAATAAGCGGTAGTATCGAACTCGTCCAATTTATTCCAAACGACCTTCTTCGATCCATTGTACATCTCAAAAGTGATATAGCCACACTTTTCAAAAAAGTAACTATACACCGAGTCGTTCCTTGCTAAATATTCCTCTTGGTATATCAGAGCGAGTTGACGATATATCGAACAATCGGGTGCATTCTGTGGCATCGTAAATCCTTTGGTTATTTTTTCATACTTCTTATAGAATAGATGTAATTCATTGGTATGGTATTGTCTCACTCTCCCCAGGTTTTGAAAAAAAATTCTCGGTTCTACGGTATTTGGATCGAGAAAGGCAAACTTTTTGTGGAAATGCAATCGTTCATAATTAACACCGACGGTGATCGATACATTGCTAATGATCAATCGTTTTGTCGACCAAACGGTGTCCACGTCACAGGTCGTTTGTTTATCGTTGTCATCGGACATCGCGTGATAACACATGATCTCATGTTTTTTCAAGTTGGTCTCTTGTAAAATAATATCTTTGAATGTATCCATTCCATAACAATAGATTCCTTTTCCTTTTTTGAAATCAGTTTTGTATGGATAGAAGAGAGTGATATTATATCCTTTGTTTAATTCATCGATGAGAGATTGCCTCCATACATCTTTATTATCGTACTTGATGACCCTTTGTGGTGGTGGAATGAACTCATTACCAAGTGTTATCAATCCCTCAGGTCGCAACAAACTCACCCATTCTATCATAGCTTTATGAGGAAAGGCATCCATTATGATGATCTTCTTTGCATTTCTCATCAATTGAAGAAACACTCGCCAGTTTTCCGCAAGATGCTTGTGGTGTGTCGTATCATTTATCCATACCTGTTTGAAAGTTTCTAATTCATCCAAGACGATGATATCAAACGATTTTTCTTGTTCATCAAATGGATCAATGACTTTGTGTTGACTTTCCATAGACATGGTCAATCGTTTCTTCTTTGTAATAGCCGGGTCTTTCGGTTTGAATGACTTGTAGTTTTTGAAACTCAAGTGTTCGAGCCGAGATGTTACGTTGTTAGCATAGGATATTCTTGGACTATACCACATGATACTCGATCGTTTCTCATATTTATCAAGATAGTTAATAGTTGCTTTCGTTTTCCCGACACCCATGTACGATGTAAGGTATATGATCGGTGATTGTTCCAATGCTTGATGTATGTCTTCACTTGATAGATATCTTTCATCATTCATATATATGTTTGTTTCTACATCACAATTATTGATAAAGTTTACACAATTTCGATCATATTCAAATAACTTTGGATAGAATCGTATAAGCAAATTCTTGATAAAGTTATCGCCGGGATTAAAGGAATCCTTCGATCGATTCCAATAATCTTCGTACCTTTCCAGTCGCTTTCTATCATCATCCTTTTGCGATACCCATTTCAAAAATTGTTCCAATGATATATTACTATGATATGACCAAAGCATTATCACCCATGTAATTGTATGATGCAATGATTGTTCGTGACTCCTCGGCTTATTGGGTATCATCGATAGGATTTGTGGATACGATGTCGTAAACCAATCGAAATCCTTTGGTATTTCCAATTGAAAACCAACTATCGTACTCAAATCAATATTAGAATGTTGTTTCTCCAAGTGATCTACATCATGAAATTCCCATTCCAATGTACTTGCATCGATGCTATCTTCGTCGAAATCCACCAATACACAATGCTTTGTTAAGATCGTACTTCCTTCGATGTATTCTTGGATTCTTAATTCATTAGGTTTACTTTGATTGATACATTTGAAGTTTCTATTTGATGTGTAAATAGAACTATCGACATGTTTGATATCTGATGTCCATGTTCTAAAGGGTGCCATATCATTCAAATTCTTGAAGTAATAATTTGATAAGACGATATGATATGACCAATTGGGTATTCCTTTTTTCGGTAAAGTTGAACCGCTAATTTGCAAATTGGCATTTGGGAATTTCTCGATAATGATCTTTTTATAGAAATCCAAGTCTATTTCTTCTTTTCCATCAATATCAAAGAATATCTTTCTTTTCACATGAGATTGTATAACTTCATTGATACCGTGATTACTTTCTAATAATTTCGATAATTCTTGATCATTCACTTTTGTCCAAAGAGATGATTGATGATTTGGATTTTCAGCTTTGATTGAAATTTCTTCATTGTTTATCGTAGACAAGACATAATCTTGAGCACCATACATTTTGGAAATATTCTTGATCCATTTGAGACCGAGATAATTAACAATAGCATGCTTACTCTTATCAATGTTTGCGAAATCCATATATACTTATATATACATAATATTCTTTAAATATGTTTATAAGAATAAGCGGTAAATGTTTCCAAACCACTAATATATATAATATAATTCAATTCTGGCAACATTTATCGCTTTTTAACATCGCTCGACGACGTCGTTGATATTCCCTCATTTTTTCTCGATGCAATTCTTTGTGATTTTCGTACCAAGTTTTTTGATGTTTTCGGTTTAAAGCCCTCGTTTCTTCAATGTGAGCCTCTCTATACTTCCTTTGAGCTTTAAGTTGTGCCTCGGTCAGAGCCATCTTAATATATATACTTATATTTATTTCTTAAATCAAAACAAAGAAAGAACGGTAAAAAGTCTTTCCAATTTTCTCTATCTCTTCGTATCGGAAAATACTTAGCGAAAATTATCGAAAGATCGGCGAGTACAGTACATACGGAGTACATTCTACATTAATTCAGTCGGTAACGTGGCGGTCGCCAGATCAAGTGACAAAAAGCGTCGGTCAAAGCGTCGGTCAAACCGGGGTCGAAGTGGCGGTCGCTGTGATGACGTTTGCTTTAACAATGTCGGCGAAGGAGCTATCTTCCTTTTTTTGATAAAATTTGCCGCCGCCACAGTACAGCCGAATTTTTTAAAGCTTCTTTAACCTTCTTTAAGGTAACAATATGGACGAATCTCCTCCCCTTGTCGTTACTTCTCGCAAGCCTAACAGTGCAGGTGCTATCTGGGACCCGCTGTGTCAGTTACCGACGTTTGCGACGCGGTCTAAAAAAGCCAGAGTCGGATCTGCTCGCTGTGTTTCGTTAAAGTTCGAGAACAATATGTATGTACGTTGCGACAATAAGTGTGCGTACGGTGGAGTTTTTTGTTTCGTGGATTCGCACCGTCTCGATACCTGCGAGAGAGTATTAGCGATAGAAGGAGCTCCAGTGTTATTTGTCAAGCAGTGTGACAGGCTGCAGGATTCGGAAGAACCAGTTGTTTATGCTTCTATTGTAGATACCTTACACAGCAAAGTAGTAGCTCCGTGTTTTGCCGCTGTTAAGGCCGCGGATCAAGAAGAAGCGTTCGAAAACTGTGCTGACGATAGCGAATTTTTAGCTTTGCGTGAAACGTGCAGTTCTTTTTTAGACAGTAGAGAGTTAACCAGTTCTTCTTTCTTTTCTAAACAAACAGAAAATACAGCACAGTTATCTCTTACTATGGCCAGACTGACAGTTGATTCGCCAGTGTCTTCTGTAAAGATTCGCCAGCCAGGCAGTAAACGCATCGCGAAAACACCGCCACCAGCCAGTTCCAGTTCGGTTCCGATTGTTTCAGTGCCAGAAACACCAGTTTCACAGTCTCCTTCAGTTTCAGTTCAGTGCAGTCCTCGCAGAGTTGAAAACACTGACCGGATCTTTGAGCTGGAAGCCCGGATCGCGGAACTGACGGCTGAAAACGCTGAGCTGAAAAGTAACGTTATTGATATTGAAGCTGAACTTGAGTGTGCTGAAAGTGACGTTCTTAAAAAACAGGAAAATATTGACCAACTTACCGAATCGAACCTCAGAAGTTGTGAACAGATAAACGAACTGAACGCTGAAGTGACTGCTTTGAAAAAAGCACCGGCCACCAAGATCCGGGTTTTGAAGTCCCCTGACAGAACACCGAATGTTCAAGACCAGCGGATCAAGGAACTTGAAACTGAAGTAAAAACTTTGCAGGAAAAATATGACGACAGTCAGGACGCTTTGGTAAACAATGAGCATATATATGTGGAAGAAATAAACAGCCAGAGAAAACAGTTAAACGAGTTAGAGGACCAGATCCGAGTCTTGAAAAAACAGTTAGCAGCAGTAACAACTGAACAGACCCCTCAAGAAAAAACTATAGCTATGGGTAACAAGAGAAAAGAACAGTTGGCAGCAGAAGAAAAGAAACTAAAAAAAGCAGTAGCAGCAGCAGAGAAGGTTAAAAAGAAAGCAGATCCGGAACCACAGTTGACAGAAGAAGAGAAAACAGCAAGGCTCTCTGACTATCACTTTAGAGAGTCCCCAGAGGAAAAGCCTGATAACTGGGTGTTTACAACTGACGCTGGTATCCACTTCGAAAAAAAGAAAACATTCGGGTGAGTAACGGTGGTTTGGTTTGTTGTTTGTTTGCAGGTTTAAAACACTTCGTAACTCACTTCAAGTTATCCTTTTTTTCAGGTAAATATGCCTGTTACTACTCGGTCTATGACTGCAGCAGCCGATACTGTACCTCAGCACGAATCCAAAACTTTGGTGTTTAAATATAGTTATAGATATGACTTGGGATACCACATACCGGATCTTTATGGGGGCAGCATAGAACGAGTAGCAGGGAGACCCCCACCGACTGCAGAGGAATATAGGCTGAGAGACGAAGTGGACCACTGGAGAACTTGTTTTCTTAGAGCTGCGTCCGAACTGTATGACAAAGAGCAGGAGCTCAAAAAGTATCAGAGTTAGAGTAAACAATAATAGTATGTATTCTTTTTATAGAAATAATAGTATTGTTGTATCATGTTGTTGTTTTGTGCAGATATGGCTCCCAAACAATCTACTCTTGCTGGTGCTGGTGCAAGTGGCACTGCTGCAGCTGCCGAAGGCCTGGTCAGTCCCCGTGCCACAGATGGGGGGAAGCTTCTTTATGCTGTCCGTGGTGGTCCCCATCAAGGTGTATATGACCGTTGGTTCATGGCTATTGATGCTGGCTTTAAGTACAAACAGGGAGTCGGTAATGGTGCATCTTTTTCCAAATCTGAAAGGGATATTGCTGAGAAATGGGCTTCGGACCTTTCCAAGATGCAACCTGAGGCCAAGGCTGCCCAGTTGCAGAAAATCATCAAGGATCAGCATATCCTTATTAGGTTGCTGGTTGTTGTAATCATCTTCACGGTGGTTTTCTTCATTGTCCATTTCTTTGTGGAGTGCATTGGCCATTGGTATGGCTGTTCTGAGAAAATCATGAAGACCCACCCTGTGTGCCTTGGAAATATGAAGGTGGACTTGTTCATGTCTGAAAATGCTGCATTACTGCAGACCCTTGTTTTCACCGAGATGCTTGCCGTTATGGCAGCATTCTTTGTTTGGCTTGTAGGTTGCATTGCTTAGACAATACACTTATTATTTGGTAACTATGTTGTAATACCAGGACAAAGGCAAGAAGCCAATGAGTGACAAGCCCCGAGATTTTGATGAGGTGACTCATACAATAATAAAATTTGTTGTATTCTTTATCGGTTTCCTGATCATATTAGTTTTCCATTTAGTTATGTATAATTTAACTATCTTCTGGACCGATTTTTTATGTTATTCTTTGTAATTATTTGTTTTCAGGACAAAGGCAAGAGGCCAATGTCCGAACTTGAAGATCAACCTGACGAGCCTGCTGCTAAGGTAATAACACATCTATTCTTTGCTATCTGCTTATTGTATAAACGTATCTTATATGCATAGGGTGTATTTGTTTGTTTTCAGGAATGTATTTATTGTAAAAAAAACAACTGCAATCATGCACAGTTGTCCCGAGAATTATTGCAGCAATGTTAGATGTGAAGATTGTATTGAAGATGATTATGTAGATGAATTTCGACATGGTGATGGAGAACATTGTTGTCAAAGATGCATAGAGGATTATTGTGAAGACTGTAATGGTTATCACATTAAACCTTTGTGTGATTTAGGTCCTTTATCATGTTCTCTTATGTTCCCATGGGCTACCAGAAAGAGACTGTATTCTGAAGCCTATTGGAAAGAATTAGAACTGTTAGGTAGAGGTATTAACGTTAGGTATCAGGACAACAATGACTTTCAGGACAATAGTGACTCTGATTCAGACTATGATCCTATGTGTAATGTGTGTGATGAATATTATTGGACTGATTAATGTACAGGTGACTCGTTCTGTTGCCAAGAAGCAAAAAAGGCTTGAAGAGAAGGCCAAGAAACTTCTAGGTGTGAAGAATTCTCCCCAAAAGCTCAAGTCTGATATTAACAAATTGAAAGTAGGTATCAATCCTAAAAATTATTTGATTCAGCATAAGGGTGCAGCTTGCAAGGTGCTTACCGAGAAACATAAGAAACAGTATGGGGCAAAGAAAGAACAGTATGGTAGTGATAACTGTTTTTATGAAATAATTCAGAAAGAAGAGTTATTAGCTAAGGCTGAAGGTTCCATTAGCAAGTGAACAATACTTACTTTTTTATTTGTATTGTAAATGTGTTTTGCAGAGTCTGAAGATGATGATGATTTGGGCACTAATCCTGATCCCGATGCCCGATCGATGCTCGAATATACGTCCGACGATGGTACCGATTCCAGTTATCGTGATTCCGAAATATATTCTACTGAGTCCGACGATGACGATGAACCGGTAATATCCCATTCTTTGCCAGTATTCATCATTAATAACAATAATTGTATAAAAAATGTTTCTTAGATTTGTGTGTTGTGTTCAATACAGGATTTATCAGTCTTTGAATCTCAGGTTGATAAGGAATGGGCACTTATGAATGCAGCTATAATGGAATATTCTGGCCAGCCTTCCAAAATGGCATATGATTCCTTGTTAGGAAACCCTGATTATCCACATGCCCAAGAATATGATTTTGAGGATCCAAAACCCTTGGTTTTGACTAATCATCTGAAAGCAGTCGTCAGAAAAAGGAAGAACAAAAAAGATTCCAATGGTTTGAGCTTATGTTGCATGGTTTGTAGAATGAAAGAAGTCAAAGGATCACATTGGAAATGGTAAATTGTTTGCCCTTGCAGGCAAAAGATGATACATTGGAACAGAAGAAACTTGTATGGGGACGTATCTGTATTCAGTATTGGAAAGATTATATATATTAAATAGTTGTTAAGTAATATTTAATAATATTGACTGATTTCAGGTTTGACCTTGCAGGAGTCTTATCGGTATTTACCGGAAGAAGAAAATGAGCAGTGTTGTTTATGTTATCGTATGTGCAATAGAATTTGTTATGAATGTAAAAAATATGTGTGTCGGAAGCATCGGTACTATTTGGAAGCTAGAAATCCAAAGCCCACTCATGAAGAACCCACGTGTCTTAGATGTGTTAAGTATATTTGTCGATTAGATTACAGTTATTAAATAATATTTTTGATCAATTTCAATTCCAATAAAGTTTCGATTATTATCTTTGCATACCTTGCCAGTTGTTCCGATGCCCATAAATGGGTCAAGTACATTATCATTCTCATTTGAATAAGTTTTAACAATCCATTCTAATATATCATAAGGTTTGGCAGTTGGGTGTTTACTTTTGTAATTACCATTAGCAATACTTATTACAGATTTCGGAAACCGTTTCCCATTAGATATAGTATCGATTCTTGGACTGTTACCAGTATACAATTCAGTACGTCGACCAGGCTGTCTTGTGTAAGGAATTCCGTTAATCATTTGTGGATTATATATTGGTAACTTATCGTAAAATAAATATAACATTTCGTGCGATCGAAGTGGTTGGTGATTACAATGATAGAATCCAGAACTCATTGATTTCTGCCATACAATATCATATTTGAACATTCTTTCATTACTAGATATTAATTTATGTCCGAACCGAGTTGTACAAAAAAATACATATGCAGTTCGAGGTTTACCGATACGTTTCAGTTCTTTCCATAATCGATCTAAATCAATAATTTGATTGTCAAATTTACATGCAGTTTGATTGTATGGTAAATCTAAAATAACTAAGTCAATAGAATTAGAATCGATGTTCGGTAATATATCAAAACAATCTGCGTTGTATATGTTTTGGGTTCCCATAAGATAATAGAAAAGAAAAGTGAGAAACGGTAACGGGAACAATCTCCGATTGTTCCTTGTATTGCCAGAACACAAATATATTAGATATATTCTAATATGGGCAAGGATGAGCGTATGGACTTATAAATCACGCGGAATATTGCCAGAACACTAATATATATAATATAATTCAATATTGGCAAGGATCAACGTTCTGTAATCGATCACGGTTAATATTGCCAAAACACTAATATATATAATATATACTAGAAATGTCAAGGATCAACGTTTCGATGATCACTAATAGATAACTAACTTGCGAGCTGGGGAGCGAGCAATGCAGGCGGGCAGGGGCAGGTAAGTAGGCGGTATTGTACGAAGATCACGGTGTCGACTTATGTAGATCTGCCATAGATAACCATAGATACTCACTACATGGGAAGCGTTCCGAAATACTGGTAAATCCTGGCAAAATACAGAAGGTACTTAAGGAATACAGTTGTATTTAATAAGGATGGTCCCCCTCTACACGCTTCCCATGTAGTGTTGGCGAACAACGTTGTGAGCAGACGGCATGGTGTAGCCGCCTCCAGATGCGAACAGCAACACGTCCTTCAACTCGGTATCCCGCTCGGGAAGGCTGAGCGGCCGGGCACGTTTGCAGAGCCAGTTGACCACCTTCGAAGTCAGTTGATCTCGTTTTCCAGGGGGCCATGAACTTCCCCCAGAGTTGATCACAGACTGACTCTGGGGGTAGCCGATGCTTCAGCGACTGCAGCGTTCTCGAACTCCTCGGCCTCAAGCTCAGCGAGGTGGTCCTTGTGCACGTGGGATAAATGCTGCCGGGCGTTGGTGGTGTTGGTGGTGCAGGCAAGACGGGCGGCGCATCCCGCGATGGCACACTGGAGCCCCATCGGCTTGTCAGTGGTCGGGCAGATGATCTCGTTGAAGTACGACCACACCTGCGGTTATGTCAGAACGTCAGAGCTTTGTTCGTTGCATGATCGGCGGGAGTCGAACGCAATAAAAACAACGAATAACATGATGGCCGGTCGGCTGTCGGTCATACAGTTACGACTAAGAATGCAGCGTTCGTGAAAGAATGAGTCGTCGCAGTATTCATGCAAGGTGTGAGGTGCACCAAAAATAAGGTAACGAAGGGTAAGAAACGAAAGGAAGGAGAACATGATGAGTACAAATTACCTTTGCAGTGCGGCGGCCTCGCATGGCAGGGCGAAGGATGGCATGTTCACTCTCATCTTCTTCAACACAATCATCTTCTGCTTCAGTAGTGTAACACCCGCAGAGTATCCAGGAGCAGCAGCACTCTCGCCTGGAGTGGCAGCGACAGCGACAGGTGTGGTGTCGTCAAATGGAGTTCTGCGCCTGCGTTTGCCCAGCTTTAACGGGTGTTGCTCGGATTTAGCATTTCGAAATTGTGCTATGTCATCTTCAAGGCCCGCCAAGTTCTCGATTGGCTCCCAGGTGTCGTGCGAATCACTGCATCCCTTCCAGCGGATTAGCCATTCTTCAACCGTGAGACCATTAACCTTCACAGATCGCTCGGCTATGATACATTCCACATCATATATGTTCTCAGCGTTATCCCGATGATCGAACTCATGACGGGGCGTGCGTTTGATCGGACCCTTGCCTAGGGTCGGCAATCTGGGTTTAACGGGTTGGGATTTCTTGGATGTCGTTGCTGCACGCCTGCCCATGATGTAAGAAATGAAGTTTGAATGAAGTTGCACTCAGGTTAGAGCTTTATATGGGTGTCTCGGGTAGATATTTTAGCATCCGACAGCCACATTTGAAATTTGAGCCGCAGCTGAAACCCAACAGCCAATAATTGAGTGACAGGGTTCGGTTCACGTCGATATGCACACAATCGATTTCATAATGTCAAACGTGTCGTCGGCGCTAGAGATCGAAACCGGTTATATTGGGTTGGCGTTATGATACGACAAGAACACATTCGATTGGTGTATCCATTTTTTTGAAATCGATTTGATTGGTAATTATGATGAACACGTAACCGACAGGGAACATATCAACCTCCTATGGCCGGTCTGTGGCCGTACGATGAAGGCTGTGGCCGAGGTTTGGCCGAGGGTGCTTTTGCTTGTTGGCCGAGACGAATGATGTAAAATTCTTGAAATTTCCCCGAAATTGTGCGATTTTTATGATATTGTCATACTTAAAATTAAAATTTTGCGCCTGCGGCTGGCAATTTTAGATTTTGGCCGAGATGGCCGAAACTTGGCCGATGGAAAATTTGAGTGTTGGCCGTACGACATAAAAGTTTGATATGTTCCCTGGTAACCGATTTAATTGGGGTTCCTCATCGAAGGCAAATCGATTCGATTGGCGATTGTTACACGTTGGAAATCGATTCGATTGTAGTTGTTCAAAATTTCTAACCTGTTTGATTCGTAATTATTGCAATTTCAAATCGATTGTAATTGTGATAACCGTGTTTAATCGATTAATCGTAATTGTCAAAACAATCGATTCCGACCCTTGCTATCTCGATTCTTTATCTATTCACGACCGCAAATCCAAGGAAGTCTCCTTGCCGTACTTCTACGAAATCTGGAAAGACGAGTTCAAACCTTGGCTCAAAGTTCCGAAGTGCAAGCGTTTTTCGCAGTGCAGTGTATGTGCTTCGCTCCAACTCTTGAAGGAGGGCACACCCAAATCCCAGCACGGTAAGCTAAATTCTGAAAAAGATAGTATTTGCATTTGTTCTACGTTGTTTTAGAAGTTTGTTTTCTAAAACTTTTTCTTTTTCAGGTCCATACGACAAAATGCGAGAGGTGCACCTTAACCAAGCGCGTGCCGAGCGTGAGAAGTTCTAAAAACACGGCCGAAAATCCAACATGACTAAGAGCAGCAAGGAAAACAAGACGCGGTGGAAATATTCCTCTGTCATCATTGACGGGATGACCCAATGGACGACGCGCCTGCCGCATTTCAGGCGCATGCCATCATATCTGGACCGGAAGGACTTCTTGGACGTGCACAACATGGGTAGCATCATCGAAAACGTTGGCCGGTTTATGGACTTCAACTACGCGAATTACGGTGACGACGCCAACTTCTTGCTGAACGTGCTGCATCGTGACGTCACTCGAATTCAAGAGCACCGTCGTAAAGGGGATGGCGAGGAACCGTACCCGATGCCGGAAGTATTATACGTCCAGCTTGACAACGTGGGCACCAACAAGAGCATTATGCTTTTGGCGTATATCTCTTGGTTGGTTATGTCTGGCGCGTTCAAGAAGGTGAAGGTGAACTTCCTAATCGTCGGCCACACCCACGAGAACATCGACCAGATGTTCTAGCGTTTTTCTGTGCGCTTAAAACGCAAGCTTGCGATGACCCTTGACGAAATGATGGAAATCGCAAAGGAGTGTTTCTCGGATGGCATCTTCACGACCGCGGTGGGGAAAGTGCACGATTTGAAGACCTGGTTCGGTGGTCGCTACGAGAACGTCTGTGGCATCTCCGCGCAGCAGACCTTCAAAGCGTTCAAGAACGAGGCCGGCGAAGTGGTCGTGCAATACAAGATGTATTCCACCGACAAGAAGTGGCTACCAGAGGAGGGCCTCAAGGTGTTGAACTCTATGCCCGAGAACCTGCCTGATTTTGTCAAACCGAAACCCTTCTCCAAAGAAGGGCTTGCGAAGCTCGAGGATCTGGTGCAAGGGTTGCGGACGATTTTGAGTACGACGTTTACACCTACCCACGAGGCGTGGTGGGCGGAGCTGTTGAGGAAGCAACGAAAGCTGACCGAGGAGGGCATTTTCGAGGAGCCCAATGTCCCGTTCGGTTTGCCGAGCAAATTGCACGCACGTTTGAATGCCCCTTTGGTGCATGCCCTGGAAGCTCCTCTCAGACTCGCCGAAGCTCAGATGCCAGCAGCAGCAGAAATTCCAGCCCGAATTCAAGAACGCGTAGAACGTGCACCGATTGCCGTGTACACGGGCAAACGTAAGGCGGTGAATCGGGCTGCTAGAAAAGCCGAAGCGTACGTGGCCAACCCGGTATGGGAGGTTTCGTTCGATCAGATGACCGTAAACAGCTACGCCGTTTGCTTCGGAGAAATCACGGGCGTGAAGGCCAACGATGTATGTCAATTCCGCGTGAAGCTCAACGGCAAAGAATGGTCGGACCCCCTGATGCTTGTCCGAGTGCATGCACGGATTGTCTACGCGAAGTAGTTGAAGTACAAGCACCTTAAAGTGAAGACATACCCGGACACTAAGGAGCGAAGACTCGGAAAGGTGTTGGCAGCGAAAGCGGGAGCCTTCTGGGAGAACGCATCCGATACGCCGTCAACTGAGCCCTTCGATAGTGCAGAGATATTGCTAGCGTGGAACATCGCTGCTGACGAGGCAAAAGGTTGTATCCCAGATGAGCAGTATGGGCAACTTATAGTCGCACTGCTTGCGCAAAGAGCGAAGAAAAGACGAATTGATAACGGGCAAATGGAAGACATAGAAGGCGATGAAGAAAATAGCGAAAACGAGGGAAATGAGGAAGTGCCGACCTGTCCAGACCGGTCCAGACCTGACCAGAGGTGTAAAGACCTAGACGACGGTAGCGATGTTGAAATGTGAATAGAATCAGCTGACTTAGACGCACGAAATAGATGTACATAATGTAAATACGATTATTAGAGAAATCTGATATGGCAATTGCTCATTTCTTTCGTATGCCATGCTCGCTACCATTTACAACACAGAAAATAAATTGCATGCTTCACCGTGTCTTGGAAACATTTTCGTATGTGTCTTGTAACTTTACCGTTGCGGAGGCCTGCGAGCAAAAATATTTTCAACATTAACATTTTCAGCACATATATTTTCTAAATATCGCAAAAAACAGCTAATGCCAATTATCTACCCTAATGTCAATTTCATCGAATAGCATGTTATGGCCTCGAATGGAAATTATGACAAGACACTGCAGAAAGAGCAGCTCGAGAACTTGACAACATGGGTCTCCAAATTTCCAAAGGGCCATCGAGGAAGGCCACATATCTACCAATATACAAAATTATGTGGTAACCCACCTTAAGCATATATGATCGGAACCCGCTACACCCCCCCCACTTCGCGAGCGCATTACACACATGGGGCACATCGCATCCATCCATAGTATGTTCCTCAGCTTTCATTCAACTCGTAAACTGTCTAAAAATCGATAGGTTTGACACCGTAGACCACATAACGCCACCACTAGAGGCCGCCGAAAATTCCTCTTACGGCGGGTTAACCCACCGTAAGATTACAGTGTAGGCCCGTTCATAAGCAACGGTCATTTTCGACCCGCTGGCCGCAAAATAAGCAATTTGCTTATGTATACACCCCACTAAATATGAAGGGCACTAGAAATGCACGCCGATTGCTTAATACAACGGTGCTTAAAAATGGGCCCGCACTGTAGTAGAAGGGGTTAAACGTATTGGGGGTCACGTTTTAACGCGTTTAGCGTTTCGCCCACCTAGGGACGTGAATTGGCGTTCCACGTTTTGGCCGATCTGGAGTCTTTTTCCGCTTTTCGTCGTTTCCAGAAACCAAAAACGGAAGCGGGCTCCTCGTCTCGTTCCTCGAATCTGATTGGTGGATGAAAACGGGAAAGCTGAAAACTCATGGAGAGAGTGACTTTCACCCCCCATTAGTTGGGGGAGAGTGTCTCCTGTTTCACCCCTCGCCCTGAGGTCGTGCCACCTCAGCATCTGTCATTCTGCAGTTTCCGACCCGCTAATAAAACAACCAAGTTATTTTATAATCTCATCTTAGATTGTGATATCGCTGAGTGACCTCTGCCTCCCACACAGCACACCGCATATACATCCACCCCGCATATATATATTTCGGTCTTCTCTTGAGGTTATGGGCTTGACCACTTGGTAGTGGTCGCTCATCGCTTTCATTTTCTCTGATCCCGCGACCACCTTGCTTGCGGTACACAGCGTCGCCCCTCGCGTCACTGGTTTTCATTTGGAGCGCCCCTTGCACTCCCCACTTTTACGGAGCGCCCCCGGCCCTCCGAACCATTCTCCGAGCACCCTTGTCCTCGGTTGGTGCGCACCATCGCCCGTACCTCACCAACGCTTATTTGGCAGAGCACCCTTGTCCTCTACGCCTTCACCTTGACCTCGTGTGCCTCATCGACACAGAGAAATTCGTCGAGCACCCAGTCCTCGACCCAACATATACGCGAGCACCCTGCCCTCGACCCGACATTTATTCGAGCACCTTTGTCATCGACGATTTTATCCGACTTTACTTTGTGCTCTGGCAGCAGCGGCGCTCTGCTGCCGAAAAACTGGCTTACCGTACGACGTTTTTGACGTCACCACCGTCTTCCCCGCGGGAATCTACCCCAATTTGACTTTTTCATCGTTCGATCTGGTTAATTTTAGCGAAAGTTGCGTTTTCGCTTGGAACCCTAACTCTTTGGCTCCAGATTTTACAGCTCACAGCGGCCATGGCTTCGTACCATCAGCGTTCGCGCATGTCTGCAGTTGCCTCCGCGCTGCAAGTGGTTCGACGACGAGAGCTTACCTCTGGCTACGATTTGGTGGTGTCTGGTGGTGCGTGTGCACCAGGCACCAAGCACGACTCCGACATTTTCGCCATCGATGAATGCAAGGATCTTGACCTCTGCGAGCTCGACACTCCGCATTCTACACCTCCACCCGGCGCATCCCTTGGTTGCCATCTGGTGGTGCCTGGTGGTGTTCTCACCAGTGCTCGCACTCACCTCCACACCGTTCTCATCGCTTTTGCAAAGTGCCAAACGTTCGTCGCGCGCACTATGTGCGAAGTCGTGCCGTTTTGCTTGTTTTATCTGTGAATTGCCCCCTGTGTTGCTCGTTTGCCTTTCTGCTTTTCATGCTTCCATCTGAGCCTGAATCTACAGTCTGCGAACACAAGTTAGACCCGCGCCCGTTTTCCGAATCCACGAGCCGGCGCGGCAGAAGCGCGTTGCCGCCTGGCATGTTTTACGTGGCACAGCAATAGAAACGCATGTCGCCATTCCGCAGCGCTGGAGACCCGCAGCTGTCCGAAAACGTTCGCGAATTCAGAACACGCTCGCGAATTCTCACAGAGGGTCATTTTCCCCGTTGAGCGCGTAGCGGCGAGATAGCCCGAAGCTGCGTTTATCATAAATTCACACCCGCGACGGCGAACCGTTACAGGCACTCTCAGCAGTATCCACGCGTGTGCACGATGCGGCCGGCCTTTTTGTGCCATATTTTGCCCCATTTGCTTTGCGAATTCGAACCCCGCAGGGCTTGCTCGCTGAATACGCTCAAACCGGCGTACGTGACCGGCGTTTGGGAATGCACAACCGTAGCCGCGCTAACTCGAGCCGTGACACCTGACTTTTGCTGTTTGACGAGGTTGTAGCCGAACCCATGTTTTTCCCACAGTTTGTATGATGTTTACCTTTGTGAATGAATTCGACCTGCGCAGGCTGTGGCAACGTTGAATTCCCCGAACGGACCTGTGTGGCAGGTTGTGGGAATTCACGGCTGACGGCGCGCCAGCTTGAGTCCAGACACCTGACTGCAACCCTTTGACAGCATTGCAGCCGACCGCATGTTTTCCCTTCAGTTTGTATTGTGTTCATCTTTGTGAATCCGACCCGCATGCGGGCGTTGGCAGCGGTGAATTCCCCGACGGGCCTGTATGACAGGTTGCGGGAATTCATGGTTGGCGACGCGCCAACTCGGGTTTGGACACCTGACCTGTACCTTTTTGCCATGCGTGTGCTCGAAGCACGCCTTTGCCCGCAGTTTCTTTCATAATTTTCGACGTGAACTCGTGCTTGGCTGCTCGAAGGGCACCAACTAGGCCTTGTGGCAGGTTGGGGGCATTCACCGCAGGAGCCGCTCGTGCTGCGACCTGGGCGCACGACACGCGAGCCGCAGTGAATGCCCAATTGCAAAGTGTTGTTTTGTTCTGCTGGAACGGTATCACCTAACAGGGTGCCGAACCTCTTCGTTAATATATTTAAAAAACTTGCCCTCCAATGCCACACCCACATCTCAAACCCAAAATCCCTCACAGCACCCGACACTCAACCACAGCAGAGATACACCGCCATTTTAGCACCCAGCAATACCCCCACGCCCCGCCAGCCCCTACATTGCTGCCCCTTGTTCATAATCGCGACAATCTGTCATTCTGCAGTTTCCGACCCGCTAATAAAACAACTGGATGTTATGTGTCACAGTGCAACGAGTGGAACGAGAGGTGCTGTGTCACATAACTCCGGTTATGTGATAGGCCGTAGCGGAGGGAATAAGGTTTCGAACCCAGTGTGAGTTCGGCCTCACGAGTTTAGTACTCAGATTAGCTCTTGCTGATTTCAAACGTGATTATGGTTTAGCTAGGGTAGATAGGGGGGTCCCATAGTGTAGGCGTGTCACATAACCAAGTTATTCGTTTATTATCTCATCTTAGATTGTGATATCGCTGAGTGACCTCTGCCTCCCACACGGCACACCGCATATATATCCACCCCGCATATATATTTCGGTCTTCTCGTGAAAAACGGGAGGAGGTTTCCGGTCTAAAAGGGGGGTGACGTTCGGTGACACATAATCGATAATGGGCCTCAGTTTTATACGTCGGGTCGACGCGACGCGACGCGATGGCGATGGCGTTGGCGTATCATGGCGATGGCGCTTGGCGTTGCGTTGCGTTCGGTTGCGTTGTTCGACAAGACGTGTCATGTACGATCAAATATGTCATGGCATTGTCATGTCATGTCATTAAAGATTTTAATGAGAACCACGGTCTGGAAACCATAACCATGACAGGAACAGTGAAATATACATATGTAATTGACGGAGTCGGGTATATATATATATATATATATATATCACAGAAACCTAGAACAAAGCTGTACAGCAGGCGCTTCGGGTTTCACAGTGCGAAGATGATTGAATAATATACGGGAGGTGTTTTATTCCCTGATCTGAGCAGGATCGTGCCAGGTAAGACGGCACCGCGGGTCGAGGGGTGACACAGGCGGACAGGATTGCCACCCCCTTACAGTGGGGGGGGGCTAAAGTCACTGTTCCCATGACACCACCTCACCCCGAAGAGGTGAGGTGCCAAGGCAGCATCCTAACCCTAAACCCTAGAGATACAAATGTTATAAGTCCAGAGGGACAGCGAGATCCAGCTAACGAGAATGCCAAGTAGCCGACCCCTAGTCCGATAAAATGGGAGTGGGTGGTTCCCTTGGAACCACGGGAATTCCTTGACGGCCCGGGAAAAGTTGTCGGGACGCCCGGGAAAAACTGCGCGGGCCGAGGTACCATCGTGGAAAGGAGTGAAAGGGAGGAGAGGGGGGAAATGCAGGGCCGAAGGCCACGCGCGAAGCCGGGAAGGGGGGGAGAAAAGGGGAGAGGGGAAAGAAATGCAGACCCGAGAGGCCACGGCAGGCCGGGAAAGAAAAGCAAATGGGGAGGGAAAATTGCGGAGCCCGGAGGCTGCTTGCCCAGTGGGCTGTAAGGAAAAGGGGGGAGAGAAAGGGAAAAAGAGGGAAAATGCGGGTCGAAGGCCCGCGCAACCATGACCCAGGAAAGGGGAAAGGGGGGGAATGCAGGCCGAAGGCCCACGCAGTGGAAGCCAGGAAAAGGGGGAAAAGGGAAAGAGGGAAAATGCAGGTAGAAAGCTGCGCGGCAGAAGAGCCGGGAAAGGGGGGGAGAGAGAAAGGGGGAGGGAAAATGCGGGCCGAAGGCCCAGCGCGGAGTGGGCCAGGAAAAGGGGGAGAAAGGGAAAGGGAAAATGCGAGCCGAAGGCCCGCGCGGCGGGCCGGGAAAAGGGGGGGAAAGGGGGGAGGGAAAATGCGGGCCGAAAGTTGACTGAAGAGGACTTCCCGATGCTTTTCAAGCATCAAGAGGACTTGATGCAACGAGAGGTACATGGGCGTGGAATTAATAACGGCGCCTGTGTCAGAGCATATATCTTCCAAAAGATTTTGCGGCCCGCAGTTGCATATCTTTCAGGCCCGGTTTCGGCCAGCCCGGCCCGTCTCGAAAATTGCCCGCCGCAGGCGAATTTTTCCAATTTTAAGTATGGGAATATCATGAAAATCAAAAATTTCACGTAAATTTTTGAGATTTTCACTGTTCGTCTACGGCCCGCAGCCGGATCCAATCCCGGCCCGCTTTCGGCCCGGCGTGACACGCTACGGCCCCGGGCCGGCCCGCCACGGTAAGATATATGCCCTGGCCTGTGTTCGCAGGGAACGGCAAGGCAGCTTTTAAGAGCTTGCTGAAGGAGTTGGCGAAGTGGTGTGATGTACTACGAGAATACTTCATCAAGCGCTTTGTTCATCATGCTCAGATTTTGTGGATGGGGAAGTGCCTGGATCTCCGAAAGCTATGCGTGTCTCCTTGTGAACTTCGTGACGATCGTGTGTATCTTGAAAGAATATACACGTGGGCTGTTCAGCATGGAAAGCTCGGGTTGCCACCCTTTGAAGAAATAGAGCGGCAGCACAGCATGTTAAAGGCCCGCTTGGTAACTGCGAGAATAAGCCCCGAATATGCTAGCTGCTGGATGGATGCCTCGGGAACCGTGATCATGCGAGACTTATTCACAGTGCCTTCGTTATACGATGGTGTCGCGGACTGGTTATACATTTTTCAACACTGCGCATTGAAGATCCAAAATGAGGCGGTGGTGGAAGGCATGGGCGATCCACGGTGGATCGCCATGCAACTGCAGTGAGGGGACTGAAGCAAGAAAACGATGTCATGGAAAGCTTTATCGAATACAATGGCCCTGCGTCATCAGAGGCTGATGGTTTCTTGACAGCGGCCTTGAACCTTCATTTTAAGGGTAAACCATGGCACTTCCAACATATTGATCGGCAGGGCAGAGGAAAACATATTGGCATGTCAGCCACGGTCTCCCGCTTGCACAAGCGTAAGAGCAAGCTTCCCTTTATGGTTGAGGGATGGTAGAGATTATAGTAGATACGTAAGTAGAACCCCACTGATACCACATTCTAGTCATTATATGATAACTTGATAATGTATGCATGAAAGTTGTCTAGAATGCAATTCAAATTAAACTGTATCATACTTGTTATATGTCATTATGTGATAACTTGATAATTATCAATGTTTGTTATGTAAGCAGTTAAGAATTTAACTTTGACTAAGTGAAAAAAAATAATTATACTCTAAAAACAATCGGGGCATGTTTCACCCGGGAAATGGTTCCTTCGGAACCACGTGATTTTGCACTCTCTCGGACGAGGAGCCGACCTACAACAGTGGTTCTACGCAGGATTGAAGGGCAGGGGTCCCGATGCTCTAAGGGGCCTCTGCCGGTACATCGGACGGTGTCACGTCGGTGATCGACAACGCCGCAGCCGTGCTGCCGGCGAAAGACGGAATCCAGACAGGTGACGAGCGGAACGCCGGCCAGTCTTCCTCGTCATCGTCATCGTGAACGGCATGGAAAGCTGGCGGCGTCGCATCAGGCCGTTCTTCGTCGGAATGCTCATCGTGGAGGTCAACACCCGAGAATCGGACGGTCATGGCTGCCGCACCCGGCTGGGCGGCGTCGTCCAGCGGCGGGGGCTCCAACGCCTGCAAAGAGCTGGCACGGGCTGCCGGCGGTGGCGCAGGCGGCCATGCAGACATCGGAGGAGGAGGGGCCGCCGTGGGGGCGGTTGCCGGCGCCCGCCCCGGAGCGAAGGATGCCGAACAGGAGTAAGGGCACACACCCTCGGTGTCGAGGTGGCCCGTGGTCACCGCCCACAGGCGGAAGCAGGTGACACAAACCAGGCCGGTGCCCTCCCACTGCAGGTAGCGGGCGTTGCGCACCGGCTTCCACTCACCGACGGGGGGCGCCAATTTCTTCCAGCCGAGGGCATGCATGGAGCCGACGGTGGGCTTGCCACCGCCACCATTGCCACTACTGCCCCTGCCACCACCGCCACCAGCACCACCGCGCCCGACACCACCAGATGCCGGAGGGGAAGGCGCGGAGAGGCGGGCCAAGGTGAACTCGTCACGGTAAACCTTGGTGATGCGCAAGGTGAGGGCGGCGAAGGTGAAGGGGAGATTGGCCCCAAGGTCGCGCAACACCACCAGGTAAAGCGGTGCGACGTGGGGGGAGACGGCCGCAGAAGCTCGAAGGAGGCTGTAGAGGTCCGCGACCATGTCGGCGTCGTTGTACTGCGGGTGTAACTTTTTGTGCTTGTCGGCCAGCGTGCGGAAAGCCGCGAGTTGCGGGGCGGGTTCGACGGTCTCGTCGAGAATGACCGCCCCGAGGCGGACCCAGAAGCGATGCGCGTCGGGGTCTCCGATGCCCTCCACATGGAAACGAAGGCGCCGCAATGCGCAGCGGCCATCGCGGGGATGCACCTCCGCGGACTCCTCATACAAGGTGAGGGCAGTCGAGCGGAGGACCGTGGGGAGGACGGCATAAACGAGCTCGTTGAGGACGATGTGGTAGTCGGAGTACTCGTTGTCCAGGTCCAGAAGCTTGGCGATGTCATCACGGGAAACGGGCCCGAAAACATGGGCCATGTTGGCGAGCAAGACCGCGAAGTCCGACTCAGCTTCAGGTCCATCAAGAGTGAGGCCGACGTTGCTCTTGAAGCCGTGGGTTCGAAGGAGCTTGGCCAACTCCTCGCCGTAGGAGAAGGCGTAGTCCAGTTTGTCCGCGAATTCGGTACGCTGGGAGGGCTTCACAGGCGTGGAGACCCAAACCGTAGGATCAGCGTAAAATTAAGTAGAGGTGGCCGCCCGAGAGACTGGGGTCGGCTTAGTGGTCAATTGCGACATGCGCACAATTGGGTCCCCAGTGCCGCCACGGTCGGGACTAGCGGATGGAGTAGGGCTAGCAGAGGAATGCCCCCCAGGAGAACCCCGCGCAGCGCGAAGGCGGCTGCCGAGGGAGACGCGGTCCGTGCTCATCTCTGGAAGAACGTAGCGTGGAATGACGTCGGGTTGGGTGTGCGAATGCCGCACGAAGTCCGGGAGCTGGTTCCGCTCGAGGAAATGGACCGGTGCCGTAAAAAACACGCGGTTAGTGGTGAATGAAAAACTGACAATGCGCGCAACTAGGTGCTAGCAACTTGTTCCGCTGCAAGCGGCCGCTGGTTCCGCGGGATCTAAGAGCAGTGAAAATCGAAATACCCACTGAGTGGTGAACCGATAACCTGACAGGAACAGTGAAATATATATATGTAATTGACGGAGTCGGGTATATATATATATATCACAGAAACCTAGAACAAAGCTGTACAGCAGGCGCTTCGGGTTTCACAGTGCGAAGATGATTGAATAATATACGGGAGGTGTTTTATTCCCTGATCTGAGCAGGACCGTGCCAAGCAAGACGGCACCGCGGGTCGAGGGGTGACACAGGCGGACAGGACTGCCACCCCCTTACAATGGGGGGGGCTAAAGTCACTGTTCCCACGAAACCATGCCATCGCATGGTTTTCGTTTAATGAGAAGTTTAAACCACGAAATGGAAATCGTGGTTTAAACCAAGGTGTCATCACTACGTCGTTTCGCGGACACGATGGAATCAAAGAATTTTCGATCGGACGCTTCGGTTCGGTTTTTTGATCGTGAGACCCGAAATTTCGTGGTTGAGACTGTGGTTGAGCTCAACCACGGTCTCCGCACTCGACCATGCTCGAGTTTCGTGGTTGAGTTCGACAAACCTTGGTTAGCGAAGGAATATTTTGTACACGTCTGCGACAGCGTGTGGGCCGACGTGTCTCGTTACGTGAGACAGTTTTGGCTTTTGGACCGTGGTTGAACTCAACCACGAAAATATCGACCACGGGGGGGGGCTCGGTCGAGATTTCGTGGTTGAACTCAACCACGTTTTGTCGAGTTCGTCAGCCATCGTCATCCAGATGCAGCAGATGTAGAATTGAAAAATTAATTTGGGAAATTCACAGATCGACTCGACTGACGCGCTCGTGTAACCGAGACCGAAATCGAAAAATCGAAAACCGAATTCGACATCTGCTGACATCGTGATGACATACCGTGGTTGAGACCGTGGTTGAGATCGTCTTCGTTGAGTTCAACCACGAAAAATCGAACTCAACCACGAAAAATCGAAATTTCGTGTTTGAGTTCAATTTTTTGTAGTTGAACTCAACCACGATCTGGACGCTGACGGGACGCGGATATCCCCCCACGTAGGCAGAATATTCCGGGGATCTATTCCAAACCGTGGTTGAGTTCACTCAACTGTGGTCGAGTTCGACCATGGTCGAGATTTCGTGGTTTAAATTCTCATAACCAAGGTCTAGGTGAAGACCTAGACCTTCGCTTGGTTAGCGTGTCATCGCTGCGTTTCGCGGACACGATGGAAAGAATGTACTGTACAATGTTCGTTCGGACGCTTCCGTTCGGTCTTTTGATCGTGTGACGCTGTGACCCGAAATACCGTGGTCGAAACCGAATATGCCCTGTTGCCATCAGACCGAAATTTCATAATACCTCGTACCATGGTCGAAACCGCGGTTGAGTTCAACCATATGTTCTCATCTTCACCATTATTCAAGAGTTTCACAATTAATCAAGTTATGATAATATATATATTATATATTATATAATATATAGTATAAAACATATATAATATATTATATATATATATCTGTATATATATATATATATTGTAATATATATATATATATTATTGACAACTGGTTCCACACGTTCAACCGCGGTTGAACTCGACAAACCGTGGATCCGTGGTTAACGAAGGAATATTTTGTACCGTTAGAAAATTCACCAGGAGCCTACGATCAGAATTCCAGAAAATAATGGGACGGGCCCAAGAGCTCGCCGGAACAAGAACTAGGGCTCTCCTTCGCTTCTGATCTGGAGAGCATTTTCGAAGCGCCCATTCCGAACTCCCGATCAGCGCTGATCGTGATGCGCCCCGTTGTTAACCACTGACGCGCGCCAGTTGATTTCTTAACGCGCCAGTAGCATTCCTCGTCCATGACGGTCTTAAGTATGGCAGAAACCAGTAGATCTTTTTTAAGTCGCCAGTAGCTGCTCGATTGTTGGAACAGCGTTGCTCCCGATTCTGTAAAGATGCTTTTTTAAGGCTCGATGACAGCTCGATTTTTTTAATGCGAAATCGCGTGGACTGTATTTTCTGAAGAGCTTTCGATTAAAGAATCGCTCAGAAAAGCTCACCGGCACTCCGGCAGTCGTGGTCGCTGTCGTCACCCGACCGGTGCGCGTCTCGCCTCAGCTAACGTTCGGTGTCACATAAATTTATCATGATCTTTAATGGGCGTGATGAAAGCAAACCGAATACCGAAAGGTAAACGTGAAAAGTGAAAAACATTCTTGATCCTCGATTGAAGATGGGATGCGATGTGATGGGAGCAGGCGAGGGAGGAAAACCCCACAACCAACGTGCAACAGACTGTAGACACAAAACTCTCGACTGCAACAGGTTATAAGAGACAGATTACTTTCGTTTAATATGACAATAGGTTCAAAACATAATGTTTCGTTAGAGTGCAGCGTCGTCACAGACTGCTTCTTCGTGCCGTAGCCACATCTTACGTTGCGTGAACTTACGAACCCTGAATTGTTTTCCCGACAAAACTTGAAAGTTTAATTGGATATGGCTTCCCACCGTAAAACGAGTATTGGGGCTCATTTGCGCTTTGGCGTTCTCTCGGGTACTCCGAATATTGGAAGCACCATACAGGTGCGCTAGGACTGGTGGCATGCTACGCGTATGTCAACTTAGACTTTTGCAAGTCGACTGTTGTTTTGCGGATTGAGAGAAGGGCTAAAGAATATTTCTGATTGCTCCACAAGCATATTCGGCTGAAATTTCCATGATGTGAACGTATCTGCAGTCTTCTGGGGCCGTGCATGTTGTCCACGCCTCAAAGACGCTTTGAGGCCTGCAGTTAACTGCAAAAACATCCCTTAACCAAGCTTGATGGAAGCTTGAGCTGACGCGTGACTTTCGTCAAGCCTTGCTTTCTGGCTGCCACAAAGACGCCCACAGTCTCCTGGCAGTGTATCGGGACCGTAAGCACCGCACAGACTGTACCATTTGCGCGGCTCGCGTGCTCTCCATCTTTCGGGGACTCCTTTCCTGAGACGGTGAGAGCAACGCAGGATAGGAAGATGCATGTTTTTTTCTCCTGTTGAAAGCTCTTTTTGGCTACTGCCAGGCGAATGTTACAGTCGAAGACGGCGGTGCGAACTCAACGCAGGTAGCACCCTCTCCGTGTCCCCGAAACGAATATTTTCACTTGCCTGAAACCAGGAATAATTCTGATCAATACTGAGCTTGTATCCGGTTTTCCGACGCGTCGCTTGTCTCTTTTTTTGCGCTCAAAAACCACATAACGTGTCGGATCGCAGGTTCACTTTCAGTGGGAAGTGGAGGAGGAGGACGGCGATTTCCAAGAACTGCCCGGTGCGTGAACAACGTACACTTGGCGCCGTCTCTAGCGCGCCCTTGTAGACAGAGCTACTTCGTGGGCCTGCTTCCATAAGTCTTCCACGCTTTAATCGTTCTGTTTCCCTCAACGGCAGTGATACCAGGCGGACTGCCCACCCTCTCTCGGTCATGGCTCTGCCCGTGAGCAGCCCACCGAAACCTCGTGGTCTTCTCGCACTCGTTATACCTCGTATTTACCCCACACTTATGCCCGTCCTCAAATTTGCTTGTGTGCAGGATCAAATAGTCCTCACTTTACGCCGGACGTGTCGATGTACGGGGTGAGATTTTCGGTCCCTCGGCTATGCTCCTCCCGACCTGTCCAACTTTTTGTGACGCGTTTGGAATTTCACCTGGCACGTTTTCCAACAAGCTGCTTGACGCCGCGGGTAAGGTGCCTTCTTCCCTGGGCCCCTGAGCTGTATCAACGCGTAATGTGCTTCACAGGTACGCCTGCGCGCGAGATGCTGGGTTGGAGATAAGTTTCCAGAGGATGAGATGTATTTGGAGACGGACCCCGTCGGAATCGGTGACAAGCCCAGTTTGCTCGAATTAGCGTTACGTACCTATGTTTGCGTGTTTGCTTTGACTTTAAGAGATCTTTCGACCCTACGTGACTTACTTCAGGAAGATTTTCTTCTCAGCTGCACTTGAGTTTGCCTCATGAACACTTAATTACCTTTCCTCGTGTGCAAACCGAGTGTCGCCCGCTCGCAGAGCTTCATTTCGACGCGGTTGTTGCCTCCACTATGCTACAGTTGATCAGAAAGTGAGTTTACTTGTTATGAGGTAAACTGAAGTGACCTTGATATTCACGCAGACGCTGAAACTGAGACTATTCTTGAAGAGTTTGCCACGGCTGGCAAAGCTACGTTCCAGGTGACAGGACTTTACTTTAGCTCGGGTCTTTTTCCTCGAGTAAATATAGGCCTCGCCCTGTGTTCATGGCTCCTAGGCGGTTTACCTCGCAGTTTAAACGTGCATCCCATGAACGGCTTTGTCTACCGCTGACAGCTTCTCGAAGAAGTTTTCAGAAGTGTCGTTACTCAAAGATCCTGACAGGAAGAAAGTGGAGTGAGTCTTGTTCTGCCCTGGCAGGACTTGCAACTCCTGATAACGTGCAGTAACTGTTGGCACAGCTTTGCAGTGAATATATTTGTATTTCTGCTGATCCTCACGCACTCTCCCTTGAATACGGCTTTCCTTTTAGGAACCGTTGCAAAGGTTCCGTTCAACAGTGGAAGTCGCCGAGAGTTCACCTCAATATTCCACACTGGCGAAATCATTGGCAGGTGACCTTGCTGGAGGATCCGGAAGAAGACCCGGAGGGCAGTGAAGCACAACTCATTTGGCAGCGACGGCATGCAGCCGTTTGGGTACACAACGAGTGTGTGCACTACAGCACTATTACCGCGAAGACAGAAGTGAAGCTAGTGCCGAACTCGCCTGATTGTTTTGTTTTACTTGGCAAGCATGGACTTCAGCTATTCTTTTCCGCAGGTGTCTCCCTGGCGTCCATCCCTTCTCAACTTTGCGCTGGATTTGAGAAGCTCCATTTCACGACGTTCCCCTCTCTGCCTGTCTGCGTGTACTGCTGCTGCTCGGAGGGTTTCTAGTTGCTGAGGGCGACCTCTGCTGCGACGAGTCCGCATCCGCTTTCTCTTCTTGCACTCATATTGCTAATTATGATCGTTCGCTGATGAACCGACTATCCCCATAAGTCTGCTCAACACAAACAACGTTTTCCTATGGGGAACTGACAGTGCCTGTAACAGGAGTGTACGGAAGTAGACGCGTTTCGTATCGTCAGCGTAGGACGTGTGAAAAGCCACAATAACCTTTGTGTTTTTTGTCGAACGCAGGTTCGCCATCCAAACGAGATTTAGTGGTGCTGGCTTTCCGTCAGTTGTGTTCTGACACAGCGAAGGAAGCTGGCTCCCCACTGAAGACGCCTGATAGTAAAGCGTCCCGTCAAGGGAGCATCAGTGCCTCCTGGACCCAAGGGAAGAACCTCAGAGGCGCCCTGGACGCTGCTATGAACAAGGGTGAGGGCCCGTGCCCTCTACCAATTTCGCTAAGCTTCTCTTGCATCTCCTTTTCCGTGCGCTGCAAGTTTCAGTGCGTAGATATTCTGCGTTGATGCGAGTCGAGTCGGTTTCGTTTCACCTTTAATCATCTCTTTATCGATTCCGCATTTTCCTCCTATATGTGTCTTGCAGTCTTGCGAGTCTTGCGGTCGTGTTTTCTATTGAGACAAAAGAACTCATAGTGCCCAATCGGTGTCTTCTTACTATTACTTTTCTCGTAGACCAAGTCAAGCGCATCATACCTATCATTCGGGAAGGCTTGGCTCAGGGGACTCTTACAAAAAGAAAAAGAAACCACCCTTTCGGGTTCTGTGGCTGTGTGTGGTGGAGCCTAGCTCCCGCGGACTCTTACACTTTTTTAACGGCAGTCTTTGAGTACTCTCCTCCGCGTTTTCATCCCTATTGTCCATCGCTGTGGCTCCGTCCCGTTTTTGAGGGCTTTCCTCAGGTGTACGCTTGTCGGCTCGGTCTCGTGTGTCCTGCAACTTTGAGGGTCGAGCTGAAGGGCGTTCTCTTCAATTATGAGCAGCGTTGTGACTATGCGGGTTACTCACTCATGTTGCACTTCAGCACGAGTTATCAGCACGCCGCTGTTCTGCTCTCTCATACTGCCTCGTCAGCATTGTCTGCTCTCTCATACTGCCTCGTCAGCATTGCAGAGCAGCCTGATTGTGTGTGCACGTTGCTGCCCGAGGGTTTTCAACCTTGAAATTGACCCGCTTTTGTTTTTCTTTCGAAACCCGATGTCCGCGTCGTTGGGTTGGCGGTGTCAGGATTCTCTTTGCACCTGGACTTCAACATTAGTGCTCTGAGATTGTATTGTGGGCTGTGGTTGTGAACAACTCAGGAACGGATGCTGCCGGTCCACCGGCGATGAGTTCGCCGTCGATGCGCTCGACGCAGAACGATCTCGCACCCCGAACAGAACCAAACGACCGCAGAAAGTCCCGAACCTCGAACCCGGGCTCTGAGGCGGTGAGCAACTTGCTAAGTCTCTTGAGAAAATCCGGCTGTATTTGCATGGGATATCAACTTAGTGTAAGTGCGGGCCTGTTTCATCCCTCTGTACTGTGCGCTCAAAAATGGAAAACTGAGGTTTTACTTCCCCCGTGCCCGACTTTCCTAGCCTTCACAGATGAATGAACTGCGACTAAACGACGAAATGGAGACTCTCCGAGGAGCAAGGGGAAGCCCATCTTTCAGTAACTCGTGGGGGGGTAAGCTTGCCCACTATGTCGACACATCCACTCAAGCAGTCCACCTGAAACCTACACTAAAACTGTTGGTCTCAGTCAAACTTTCTTTCGATGCACGCGCTTTCACAACGGAAAGTGCTCATTCATCGCACGCACACGTTTGCATCCATCGTGCTGACCAACAGGATTTCGTGTGCTTCTGTCTGCACAGTATTTTCGGTCTCGCACACAAGAGCGCATGTAATCACAAAATCTCTACTCGCCAAAGCCACACCAAGAAACATGAAAGGGTCTGCACGTTATACCTCTGCAAGTTATGCCTCTCTTCGGCCGCCAAACGCAGAAGGGCGCTCAAAGACTATGTGCATACACGTCATATGTGTATACACGTCATGGCGCAAAAATATCTATCGTTGGATAGCATCATTTTTATTTCATGTTGATCTAAACAATCTCCGGTTGTCCTTCGAAATGTCCTAATAGACCGTGTTTCACTCTGACCTATGCACTAACGAAATGAAGCCCGGGGCGAGCGGAGCTGCAGGAAGTAAAGGTTTGAACCTTGGATCCGCTCTGAAAAACGCCCGGGCAGGAATGGATGATTCCGTCAGTCAGTCAGCCAGTTCCCCATCTTCGCACCGCAGAGCGTCCAATCTGTCCATGGAAAAGTCTGCTGCGAGGGCGCCTGACCTCTCAGCCGCAGAGCAACTGTCAAAGAGGTTATCAAAGGCTGGCTCGGTCAACTTACGCCCGGTGACACCTGCCGCCACTGCAGTTATGGTGGTGGTGAACTGCCCAACTTGCGGCATGGCGATCGCGGGGCCCGCAGATGTGAAGGCGCTACCCTGTCCAGCCTGCCACACGATGGTATCTTCCTCCGCTTGTTTCTTGTTTGTTATCTGACAAGTGATGGGCCGACCTTGCCAACCACTATGACGTGCTTGTTTACTTCAGCCCCACTACCTTTGCGCCTGTGTTGTTCCCCCCCTCCACTAGGCGACTGCTCTGGGTCCCCACCCCTCCACTAGGCGACTGCTCTGGGTCCCCACCCCTCCACTAGGCGACTGCTCTGGGTCCCCACCCCTCCGCCATGCCTGCTCGGAGCGCCCCCCTCTGCGCTGCTTGCCAGCTCGAACTGCCACCCTCGACATCCATCAGGCTTGTGTTTTCACCCCCCGCCCCCGAACTACATGCCCGCACGGTTCCAACTCCACCTCCCCGCCACACGTGCTCAATGCCTCCCCACTTTCTCGTCCTTCCGCTATTCACAATGTGTCTTCAGGGCCCTGTAGAGGTATGGACCCTGTAGCTAGCAAGTGTGAATCCACCACGACAGGAAGCTGCCCATGGATGTATACTTCTTGACCTCGTTATCGTCGCCTTGTGGGCTGTTGCTGAGATTGCACTTCTGGTTCACCTGGCAGGTGGAGATTGCCAACGACGGTGCGAGGTCCATCGCGAATGATCTCCTCGGACGAAGCGACAGAGCCGGGAGTGAAGGTGAGACGAGCAGGACTAGCGAGGAGGACAGCGGCGAGGACAGCGACTTCCAGTATGGTAGCAGGTCGCGGGGGAACGAGGCTGGCCGCAGCCAGATGCCATATGACTCATACAGGTGCCTGACAGGAAGCGAGCTCCTCCCCCACTCTGTGCCTCGTCCCTCTAGCGGCTTCTCTTGTACTAGCCTCCCGCCTCTTTTGCTTGGATGGCCCTTTTTGGTCAAATGGGAGCGGTCGATTTGACCGACACAAAGTGTATTGTTCGCAGTCAAGATAGAGGGCAAATCTCCAGGGAGGAGGCAGCCATCATGCAAGGGGGTGTTATAGACGATGAGGAGGAGGAACTTATTGAGCAGATGGCGCAACACCTCGGGCTGGTGAAACCCCTTTATTGGCAGCACACGTTCACTCTTCCATTTTACCCTTCGCGAGAGATACAACTTCCCACAGGTCTCAAAAGACGGGACTCGCTCGCTCCACTGCAAAGCCTTCCGTCGTGTCGATTACATTACTGAGATTCTGGAACGTGCACAAGCTGTCTGCGGATGCGACTTTGAGCTGCAAGCAGTCGATGCCACAACAAAAGCATGCGTACTTGGAGTGCACAGCCGCAAGGTGGTCTATGCCTGAAAAGGAGACTCGTGGTGAAAACTCTCACTGCATATGTGAGCCGCTCTCTTGGTATCAGAGAGTACCAAGAGGCGCTGCCGGGATGATGCGCTAAGCGGCCAGTTAACATGGGCCTCCCAGAGGAGACTGAGTGCCGCGAAGCACAAAAGCATAGTGTGCGGTAGTGCAGCTGGCTGTCCAAATACACTTGGTGGTGATGCAACTCTATTGTAAGATGGAAGTGTAAGGTGGCAGTGGTGCTGCTCTATTGAAGGGGTTCTGGAAGTGGCCCTGTGCAGGATCTCCACTCTTACCCCCATCTTCGGTGGATTGCGGAGGAGTGTCTGGACCTGGAGCCTCCAGAAGGCTGGAGTGAGCACACTAATGATGATGTCAGTTACCGCAGCCTCCCTGCTGATTCGTCCCGCCCCTCTCCCACACACTCACCTTCTGTAAATTTCTGCCTGGTAAGCTTGTCGTTGCTCGACGCAGATGAAGGAATCTAGAGACTGGAATCAGAGGCGAACACGAGTACAAGTTCCTGAGGAATTGCTCAACATTGCTGTTAACTATCACTGGGGCTGGGAGTTCCCTCGGGATAGCTACTTGTGTCACCAGAAGCCTCCTACCTCTGTCCAAAGTCAAGTGAAGAGAGCTTCCATTCGAATGTGTAATTGTCTTGGGAGAGAGCTTGCAGGGTGCGGTATACTATCACAACAAGCGGACAGGGGAGACCACGTGGAGTCATCCGATGGATAATCACTACATGATGCTGGTCAAGCAGCTCACAGCGCAGCATGACATGGAGAACGGGGACGGCAAGCGTGGTGCTTCTGATCAGTATGAGTCACGCATCAACCGTGCGGACCCTGGACGCTGCTCCTCCTTCCCATCGGCTGCTGGCGAATCCTGTGGTTAGCTTAGTTTAGTTTAGTGTTGAAGCACGTCACCTGTTCGACCTTGTTTTGACCTCACGACCTTACCTCCACGCAACATGCACCTTGTTGACCTAGCTCTATATTGTAACCCCCGTCCCTGTTCAAGTGAGAACGGCCAGTCACAACAGAAGCTGCTGCGGCTTTCAACATCAAGGGCAGCGTTTGAACTCGTTACGCCCTCCAGGCGACGCGATCCACAAGGAGCTTGCATTTCCTCACCCAGATTGCATGGCCACTTGTTTGTGCAGCCAAGTTCAAGGAGAAGCCGTCTTATGCCGAAGCGGATCCGAGCATTCCTACGGAGCCGCCACCTGGCATGCTGAGACGGCCAAACCCTAACTTCGACTCCGAGTTCCCTGAGGAGCGGCCTGCGGTCCGCGACCGCTCCTCATCTCATGTCAACCCAATGCTAGGTGGCCAGCAGCCAATGGTGCTGAAGGTGGGGCTGTTCACCTTCCTCACCTAACCTCTCTGCAATCCACCTCTGAATATGGAAAGGAACATACTTAGGAACTGAAACTCGAACTATGCACAAGCCGGAACTCTGGGAACATCCAGTGACCGGATCTCCAGAGGAGAAAAATCTTTCAAAAGGCATTTGCCACAAGCGAAAATGAAAACACTCGTCAAGTTACTTTGGTTCTATGTGAGAAATAGGTTTGCAACGCACTGCACCCGATTGCGTCTGTGTCTGTTAAAAGGAAGAGATGCTTTCTGCCACCTTTCCATGAACAAGTTTATCTGTGCCATAATGCAGATCTAGGGGCTGCCAGCTCGGCACCGTACACTCTGCGCACCCGGGGTCGCAGGCGTTGTCTGAGCACCATTAAGCACCAGTCTGTGTTACGGCGTTTCCTGTGAATGATGCACAGAGTAAGGCAATGCTAGCTTGAGTGGAGGGCAAGGGGATGGTGTTATCTGAAATAGGATCCTGAATACGATGACGACGGCTATCCGGGCAGGTGTGGGCATCTGCAGGCTACACGTGCTGTTCACCTGCTGTGCTGCTGTTGTTCCACGTTTGGGGACAGAACGCCACTAGTCCAGACATAAACGAGCCTCTGCACCTTTGTCCCTGACCTGGGGCCTCCACCTAACTAACTGTGCAATGTGTGCGAGAGCCCGAGGAGCGTGTGAGGAGAGTGCGCCGCGGGGCCATGCTGGGTTGTCTTGCTTCTAGAAGGATAAAATGTTTCCCCGTGATTTGAAAAAGAAGCGCCCAGAGCCGAACATGCAGGTCCCCAGTCCTCGTCGGCCGTACGTTTGAACTAGCGCCAGTTAGTTGGGCTTCTCTATTGAGCCAAAGCCCATTCCTGATCACATATTCATTATCCTGATGTATTGGGTGGCGCACTCATTTGGGCATGATGCTCCTTGCAGATGGGAACAAGACGACGGTGAAGCTCACCCGGACCCGGCGGAGACGAAGCCATCTAAAGAAAAGGACACAAGCATGAGCCGGTCATGGCCAAAGAGGGCAGAGAAGGGGCTGAAGGCGGCACTGAAGAGTGCGATCCGCACCCCAAGCAAGAACAAGGTCTGCAGCACCCTTCCTGCATCAGCATATGGGGCAAAGAATCCATGGATATTTGCACGCCAACCCTGTGATAAGCTTTCGCATGTGCCGAGAGGGCTTCACATCTGATACGGAAGAGCCCTTTGCACTAAGTGTTGTAAATGATCAGTCTTCATACCTATTTTTGAGTTGTATGGCCCTTCGTATATCACTGGACCATTGACAGTCAAGAGAGTTGTGTAACAGCAGCTGGAGAATTTAATGAGACGCTATCCATATTTTGAATCTGGTGTTGATACAGTTCTTGTCAAGCGCAATACTCCAGGAAAATGTGTATTGATACATGTAGCCACGTGGCATAAGTCTCCATAGATTTGTCAAAGCACTGAATAGTGGCTGTGAGAGAGCTCCTTTGCCGCTTCATATTCGCCATTTTAGCATTTGTGATACAGTGAAAGCTGTGAGCAGCATGCACAGCCAATGCAACAGCGATTTCTGCAAGGTTGCCATTTGACTGCATGCAACTATGAGCTGAGGGATCGGGGGCTGTTCAGGCTGAAAAGAAATCTAAATCGCCTGCTGTCACTGACGATGAATCGCTAGAAACGAGTAGCGGCGACAGAGAAGAAAGACGTGACTCCATGTTAGACAAGTCGTCAATGAGCACATCATGGCCTCGTCGGACCGGTCTTAAAGCACGGCTCAAAGAGGCAGTGATGGGAAAAGAAACACGCAAATGAGAAATGGAAATGAGAAATGGGAAAGTATCTCCTGGGGCAAAAGGAGATAGGACACTTGCCCGATTGCATGATGGCAATAAACAGAGAATAGCCTGTATTTTTGAGTTGTGAAATCAAGGCGCTTCTTGCATAGAATGAAGAGCTATATTTACAAAGTGAAGTGGAATTGATTGTGTGAGGCACATACTATATGCTGATATAATTGCAATACTGAGTTACTATTGATGGTATCATGTATGCCATTGTGAAAAACACACGCTCTGATTTCAGAGGCACAGCTTCAGTGTGCAGGCAGTGCATTCGCAGAGGCAACCAGGAGTCACAGTGAGGCGTGGTGGTCCCGTAGTACTGTGAGCTCTGGAAAAACGGGATGTGTGTGTCGAGTCCTTTGATCCCTAGTGCGGGTACATGGTGCAGCTGGCTATATTGTGCCAAAGGAGTTGGTCCCAAGTATAAGCCCCACCCACATTCGAGGCAGTCGAGCTGTGGGTGTGCATGGACCTCTATCATGGGTCATGTTTCCGAATGGAGAGCGCTAACGTCATTAATCCACTACTTTTAGCCACTACGATTTTCCCGATTATGTCAGGCTAAACAACTAGCAAGTGGGGTGAGGTGAACGCCGAACATCCTGGACGGTATCGCAAGCGTGGTGTGACATACCTTAAGTTTGCAGGTTGAGAAAACATCGGTTATGCGAACGTACGGAGACATCGTGGGGTGAATTTTATTCTGGAACTGCACTACGCCACACGACCCGTCACGCTGACGCCATCTGTCTTACACCATTGGTTTCGACGACCCCATGTGTTTCACAGTTTTGGCCGCCCACTCCGCTTTCGATTTTCCGTTTCCCTAATTTACCCTGGTCCCTGCTGCAGCTTTCTACATCGTTATATCGCCGACTCCTAGAGCTACCTTGCGTACTGGGGCTCCGCCCAACGATCTCTCAAGACTATTTTCGTCGTTGCAGAAAATTTGCAATTGCCGACTCCCGCCACACTGACAGTTCAGATGGCTCCTGGTGTCAACGTCTGCGCAGGCGGGATTCCCTATTGACCGAGTTCGAGAACTACGACGTGACCCTACGACGCCGACGTTGCGAAGTGCGTCTTGCGGGAAGTCGACGACGACAATGCAGTGATGGTGAATTTGCGGGAGGGAAGTGCGTGCCCCTGATGTGTGGGGGCGTATAATTCGCGAGATCCAGACCTTTATCCCGGATTATCTCGGTCATTCGTGTACCGTGGATATTCCTGCAGCCAGTCGCAACATTGTCTGTGCCTGGCGCTGTTCTTTCTTTCAGTTTTGAGCTCAGCTCGAAATTCGTCCATCTTCGTTGGTGCTGCAGTTTTATGCTAAAGCAGCGTGGGTTTCAAGCATCCAACAAAGCACTCACAACTTTCAAGAAATTCTCGTGTTGTTCGTTGAAGAAACGTCGGATTACACACACGACCGGCCCTTATACCCTGACGTAATTTTTTGGTATGAGTATATGAGCCATGTTCAACATTCTTGATCGATATTGGACCCGCTGGACTAGCATACATTTTTTTGCAGGCTCGTGAAAAATAGGATATCCAGGTGCGTCCAAAAGGGGGGTTTTGGACACCCGGGTCTTCATAGGTATATCAGGGAAAATAATAAGGTGTGCGTGTTTGTGTTGTTTGTTTGTTTGTGTGTGTGTGTGTGTGGACATTTTGCAGATAGTGTGAATGTAACGGTAAACTTGCGGACTTTCGTGCAAACTTCTTTCGTAAAGCCGTGTAGTATGGAAAGATAATATAGGTCCCATTATGGCGTGGGATTCATACTTTTGTGATGGTCGAAATCGTGTAAATAGGCGTTTGTTCCATGCTCGACCCGAAATTCCCGATAATGCGTATCATCACATGTTTGAAAGCATGCAGGGACCGCAAAGGAAGTCAATTTATCGCTGTGTTTGATAGTAGGATTTGTCGTTAGAAAGCATGATAATGGAACGTGGACATGCTTCCGTGGAGAAAACAGATGCATAGTTGTGGCCGTTGTAGGCTTGTTAGTAGTTGTTATGTCGCGGAAGGTACCACGCTGGAAACGGGTGACAAGGATCGCCTCTTTGCTCGATGAAGGTGACGAAGACGAGGTCCAAGTGTCGGTTGCTGAACTTGTAGACAATAGGCCCAGACGACTTCTCAAAGTTCCGTGTGCCGATTCTAGCTAGCAAGGAGGTTAAGCCCTTGGACTGGTGGAGTCGGGTGCATAACACAATATCGCCCCGCTTGACCTATCTGGATATGACACTGCGCGACACCTGCGATTATGTCACGGTCACTTCATGTAGCAGTAATCTGGGTGACTATCAACCGGAAGACTGCGATCCTAAGCCCTCTAGTATATTAACGGGCACATGCATTATTCTAACACAAGTTATGCAGCGGGTTTTGGGTTTCTCGGCCAATATTGGCCAAGTGTATATTCTAGCAGATGGCTCGACGGATTTTGGTTGCACTTGATGTCTCGATGACTCGATGACTTCACGAGTCGAGCATTCGGTGATGGCGGCCTCGAACATTGCGTGAGATTGAATGCATAATAGTAGCTTACTAGACAGTAGTACCTTTATATTCAAAAGTTTGGGACCGCCCTAAATTCAAATGCAAAATTGGGGAGAAAATTCGTAAATGAAAATTTTACGGTCACGCCCCACCAGAATATCATTTAACCGGATCACGAGCTCCCAGGGGAGGGGGCAAGATCGTTTGGCTTTCCCAGGGGGGGCTGGGGACCGTGAAGCCTCCCGGTTGCGAAGAATCTAGAAATACTAGATGTTACGTGTCACCGTACGAGAAGCGGGGCGAGATGTGCCGTGTCACATAACCCTGGTTATATGACAAACGGGAACGGAGCGAGGTGTACCGGGAGGTACGAGCAGAGGGGTTGCATGCTACAGAGATCTGGTTGCATGCTGCCGACGAGTGGTTGCATGATACAGATGCCTGGTTGCATGCTGCGTATGCCTGGTTGCATGCCACAGATGCCTGGTTGCATGCTACAGATGCCCGGTTGCATGCCACGGAGGCCAGGTTGCATGCTACAGATGTCAGGTTGCATGCTACAGAGGCCCGGTTGCATGCCACGGAGGCCAGGTTGCATGCTACAGATGTCAGGTTGCATGCTACAGAGGCCAGGTTGCATGCCACAGAGGCCAGGTTGCATGCGACAGATGTCGGGTTGCATGCCACAGAGGCCAGGTTGCATGCGACAGAGGCCAGGTTGCATGCGACAGATGTCGGGTTGCATGCGACAGAAGCCAGGTTGCATGCGACAGAGGCCAGGTTGCATGCTACAGATGTCTGGTTGCATGCTACAGAGACCAGGTTGCATGCGACAGAGGCCGGGTTGCATGCTACAGATGTCTGGGTGCATGCTACAGAGGCCAGGTTGCATGCGACAGAGACCAGGTTGCATGCTACATATGCCAGGTTGCATGCTGGTGACGGGTGGTTGCATGCTGCAAGGGCCTTGTTGCATGCTGGTCACAGCTGTATGAAGAAATAATTGATGACAGGGCAGATTTCAGGAGAAGATCTGCAATGACAATAATTATGTTGAGGACACTTCTGAAAGTATTTTCTTAAGTTTTCTTAAGTTTTCTTAAGTTTTCTTAAGTTTTTCTTAAGTTTTCTTAAGTTTTCGATATAAACCCACACTATGCATATTTAAATCGGGGTAATTAGCTATTGGCCGACAGTATACTTAAGAATTATACTTAAGAGAACTTAAGAAAATGTAAGTACGTGGAAGCTTCTTAGTAGGAGGATATTGTCCACATGGCTCAAGGATAACTTAAGAAAACTTAAGAATCTGATCCAAATGTAAGCACGTGATTGGCTGGAATGTAGGAGATATGCACACGTGTAAGAAAGCTATATGCTGGATATTTAAAGATTGTATACACATGCATGCACGTAATTGGCTGTTAAGAAGACACGTGTAGGCAGGACAATGCTTCCCATCGCAAAGATATTTACAAATGTAACATTGTGACTGGTTCCACATTTAGGGTCTAAACCCTAAACCCTAAAACCCTTCAATCAAACAGTCAGCAGCTGGGTACCGCGTACACTACTATGGGAAGCTACCCATTCCATCCAGCTTCCAGTTAACTATCTATCTATCTATCTATCTATCTATCTATCTATCTATCTAGTATAACCCACGTGGCTTGGTGACATGCACGTGCAGAGTGACAGGCGAATGATTCTGCTGCCGTAGATAGATCTGCAGCACCGTTGGGAACGTCGGGGACTGCTCGCTGTTGCAGTTGAGAGAAGGCCTGGAAGCTGCGCATCCCACCCCAGATTCTCAGTAACTTACACCCCTTGCCGCTTGTGAATTTTTCGAGCAGCCTATGAGAAAATGGCACATACGACACCACAGGAAAGTTCACATTCTTATTACCTGAACGACGCGCGGAAGGGGATCAATGAATGCCTTGGATCTCACGCAGCAGGTGCACCGCATGGTAGAGGTTGGCGCCCGTGTCTTTATTCTTTGTTTCAACGAATAATGCCTTCGTTCCGATGAGCGCGCATGGCAGTAGCAGCTCTACGTAATCATTTCTGGCGAGCACAGTGATTCCTTGGTTCTCCATATATTCATCTTCTACCTGACGGTACGCTCGCAAACTGGCCAAACGGCACACCGTATGCTGGCTCTCGGTGTCTATCACCAGGTAGTATGCAAGGACCTTCGCATATGGGAATTCTGATAGGGAGTCCAGCCCAGTCGGGAGCATGTTCCCGAAGCCAGTGTCCGAGATGGAAACGTGGTAGGAGACTCGCTTCTCCGCCCTCGTGTACAAGGAAGACGTGAATTCCTCCAGATTCAGGGACATCCTCAAGTACACAATGATATCGCACGTGCATAATGCCTGTGCGCCCTGCTGCCGGGGGTGCAACATGCCAACCAAATGCTGCAGTTGTGCTAAGCAGCTTGCGAGGACGGGAGCGTCGTGAGCTACGCGCCTGCCGGTACCCATGAAATAGCAAGGAGATGTCTTAGCCTCCGCGGCTGGGTCCACAAGCCCAACCGAGACGACCGCTGCTTGGCTGGGGTAAACCTCGTTGGCTAACTCCGGTAGGGAGCGCATTGTTGGATGCAAGCTTACATATGCCTCCAGGGCGAGCTTCTCGCACGTCCCATTCATGATGGCCTCCACAGGCTTGTTCTTGACGTGAGAGTCTTTCACGATTCCTTTCGCCCGCTGAATACCTCGTTCCACCCAAAACTCCATGGCCGCACCCACATCCCCTAGATAGTATTCTTGCCGGAACAGGTGCACCACCGCCAGACGCATGTTGAATGTAAGCATCTTCGCCGGGCCCTTATCTTCCATGATCGCGGCGTGCTCCCACAAATGCTTCTTTGCCACCTCCCGCGCCCGCCGTACCTCCGTCTCCGTGAGGGGGCTATCTGCTGTTACCATCCCTCGCGTGTAATGCAACACCGCCCGCCGCAGGTGTTGCCAGGCAGCCTCCATGACCATGTTCCAATGGACCAGCAGATCGCCAAACACCAAGGTGAGTAGTATACCACGAAATTCAGGAAATCCTCCATGGTCCACATACCTGCCCCCCAACACCCCTCCCCGGGTACGATTTACACAAACTAACACAACAGCACACGCACTCCCCATAACGACAAACACCATTGCGCTTGTTCATGGATAGGTCAGGCACAGCCGCACCCTCACGTACCCTGCACATGTCGCGAGTCATTTCAGATAAGCACA
>LGRX02026785.1:0-54913 GCA_001247695.2 Cymbomonas tetramitiformis | reverse complement strand
CCACCGCACCGACCAGAAACAACCACATTATTCACACCGGCCACACCCTTTTATTATGGTCGCGTGTCAGAGGAGCTGTCCTCACACCGCACCATATGTATTCGATTTGCCCAACCCACATGCGCCCACGGTCTGCCGCACCCACCCAAAACACACACATACATCCTACCGGCCACACCCCCTTAATATGGTCGCGTGTCAGAGGAGTTGTCCTCACACCGCACCATTCGTATTCAATGTGCCCTACCCATTTACGCCCACGGTCTGCCGCACCAACCCGAAACAACCTCAGAAATGCAAGCTACCACACCCCGTTTCAACCGAGCCACGGGTCCGGGGGCGCGCCTCGAGCCTTGAATAACAAGGACACGCGCACGCCTCTCCTAACCCACCGGCTGGGATCCTCACCTACCCCGACCGAAAATGCAATGATGACGAGTAGCCACGGGTACAGGGGGCGCGCAGCGAGCCTTGAATCAGGCCACGCGCACGCCGCTCCCGACCCACCGGCACCTCGTCGCTCACACACTCCTCCTTCTTATGGTCGCGTGTCAGAGGAGCTGTCCTCACACCGCACCATATATATTCGATTTGCCCAACCCACTTGCGCCCACGGTCTGCCGCACCGACCCAAAACAAACACATACATCCTACCGGCCACACCCCCTTATTATGGTCGCGTGTCAGAGGAGCTGTCCTCACACCGCACCATACATATTCGGTGTGCCCAACCCACATGCGTCCACGGTCCACCGCACCGAACCGAAACAGCCACATACATCCTACCGACCGGCCACACCCCCTTATTATGGTGGCGTGTCAGAATAGGTGTCCTCGCACCGCACCATATACATTGCGTGTGCCCAACCCACATGCGCCCACGGTCCACCGCACCGACCCGAAACAGCCTCTTACATCCTACCGGCCACACCCCCTTATTATGGTCGCGTGTCGGAGGACCTGTCCTCACACCGCACCATACGTATTCAGTGTGCCCTGTACGCGCATAGCACCACCTGAGAGACGACATACGCTCATTCAACAAGACGTTCTAAAATTTATTTCAAAAGTTGCTTACATCTAGGGGGCTGCGCCACGCCCTTCCCTAGCGCACTCGCTACTATCCATGCAGACTGCTTATTTTGGGCATTGGTACTCCGCTTAGATGAGTTCACCGCAGACCACCACTATCTCAGCCACTATCGGGGTTCACAGTTCACATTGTCCCACTGCTGACACGAGGTCGCGAAGCTCGGGTATCTGATGCAAAAAACGGCCCAATATTACCCCGCGTGATCATACGGGCAGCGCAGCGTACGCTCAAATTCTTGAACACATAACCGCCATATTCCCATAGCCCCGCCATATTCCTCCATTCCGACACAGCGATGGCCTTGCATTCGTGTCGGTGTGTCCGCTGCCAGTCTCCGCGCTGACACTCAGGTGAACAGTACACACGCAAAAGGCACCCTCCGCATTGACGGACGCCTTTCCCAATCAGGACACGGCGACATACGGAACAAGGCTCTTGTCTCTTCGGCAGGGATCTCGGGGGAATCGGTTGACAGTATTCCGCAAAGTGCGCATGGATGTAGATTATTGTTCTCCAACACTCGTGGCCGTGGGAGCACTGGCGCGGAAAGCTGGTGGATTCGCTTTGCCCGCGGTTTTGAAAAGATGAAGCGTAGATACCTTCCGCTGCACGTATGCATTCCACACGATTGGCATAGTCAGGTCTGCCGTATTTGGGATTTTTTTTAGTGGTACGCATCTGCCGAAATATGCACTCCGGCGCGAACTGTGATACATTGTATCCAGTGCATTTTATGAGAGGTTCGATGGGATTCTCAGGACACCATGCCTCCACCATGATATCTCCACGCGCAGGATCCCCTGTCGCGGCATACTTGTCTTGCACATACACGAACGCCATCCACGTCTTGCCCGGCCGGCCAGTGGTCACCCAGCTTTTCCTCCACCATCCGCGACGCAACTGACCTTCCACGACAACATTGCCTGATTGGAGCGACTCCACCCGCCATTGGACGACACGGTGGAACATGGTTCGCACGGCGGTAACCACCAGTGCCAAGAAAAGGGCACGCGAAGAAAACGGTCGTGGATCATAGCGCAGTTCCGGGCACTTTAGCGAACCGAACATTGCACATGCATCGCTTTCGGGCTCCCATTGCCTTTGTGCAGTTTCCGGCACATCCAGGAGAAACATCTCTGCATTCCCTTGGGGACGTGCACCCTCCAACAGCGAGCCCCATGATGCATCCGGGCCGTACAGGCAATGCCCGTGAAACTTGAACTCAAAGGAGTACGATTCGGCTCCCTCCACATTTTGACGCATGCGGCGGACATAGCAGAACGCCCGACATCGGTACCGCAAAAATTCAGTCATGTCCACCCAAGAGTCAAGCGTCATGTACGCATTCGCACACGCGGATCGCAGCGGTTCGTGACCCAGACCGGTTAACGTGCCTGCAACCTAAAACACCGCACAATCGATGTTCAATACACTTTAATGCCAAAAGTATTACTCATCTGGAAGTTTTAGGTGCCTCCATAATGTACCGTTAATAATTGGAGCAATTAACGGCCGAGCAATTACCGTTAATAATTGGAGCAATGACCAGGGAGGTTCACGGTGTTCACGTGCGCAGTGCAGGCATCCGTGACCAACAGGCAGGACAGGTGCGTTGCAATACAAGTATCAATCACGGAAAGCATCACGATCAAAGCACTGCACCGTATTTCGCGAGTACAAACAATACACCAATTCCCAAAGAAGCTCATTTTGGCTTTACACATAACAAGTGTATAGAAATTGTATTACATATCTTGTTCTCCCTCACTATTCAAGAGTGTTATTAGCTGTTGCCAATGAGCTGTTGCCTCGTTATTAACACTATCACTATTCCATGTTGTCATAAAAGCTAGATGATCCTCAATGGTCCACCTCCACGGTGCCGGCGGTTTGCGGGCCGTGCACTCCATCCTATGCCCAAACGGCGCCAACCTCCAATGCGCACGCTGACAGACTATGTCGCAATAGCGTACTTGCCGGCATGGGCACCGCCTCCTGGTTCCACGAGGCAGCCTGGTCTTGCACAATGAGCATCGGCCAATCCGAAGTGCGGTGGCACGCCAAGCTGAGAACGCCGCACACTTGGCGTTCACTGCATCCACTTGAACGCCAAGCTCCGCGTAGGTCAAGAGACGGCTGACAGGAAGGAGAGGGGAGTCTTCTGAAATGGAGGGGGCATCTGTAAGGTCTCGGTGAAGCTGCGTCCCAAAAAACGATTGGAAGACGTTGGTGAAGTGTAACCGAGGGTGCCCCCACGGACCGTGAACAAGCACAACCTCCCCCCACCAACCATGGCAACCGCTGCCGTCGAGGGGCGTGGCATATACACGAAGTCGCATCAGGCCCCGTAGGCCGTAGGGATGTCCCAATTGGGGCACAGACCAGCCGCTCCGCGGCCACCCTGCAAACTCGAAAAGGTTGGCGGAGGGGGTCAGCGGACACTCCCCGGCCTTCACGAATATAGCGTGATGAAGATGTTGATCACCAAAGACGTCCAGCAGCAAGCTTTGCGCGTGCAACGCAAAGGAGTCCGCCGAGCTCTCAGGCCATAACCCACCAGCAAGACGGCGTTGCTCCAGCGTCCAGATTTTCAATAGAGACCACCGCTCCAAGCCAACCTGGCTGCAATACGCGTGACGAGGTGTGGATGTTACCTGCAGCAAAAGGCATGGTACGTCGGTTTTCAGAAGTAAAAAATCCAACCATCTCCATCCAACTGGCTGGATCGCTGTGATTTATCGCATGCCAGGAAGGCAGCTTTGCAGCCGCAATGCAGGCATCAGGCGGGAACATATGAACATCATCCAATACCCAATACGAGGACATCGGCGACAAACCTACCTCTTAGGTTAGCATCCAATGGCGCTTATTGGTTTCCCAGACATCACTAACTTGCCATCGGTAGCCGCCTTGGAGGCCACAAAAAGACGGGCAAGGCTAGGAAGCGGCGGATGGCCGTTTCGCGGGCTCGCGGTGCACGCAGTCCATAACTGGGTTCCAGATTGCACGGCTGACATAGGTATTGCTCGACCGCTTCCCCAGGATGTCATGCACAGTCGCGCTGGTGGCATCATCATTAACTCTCTTAAGGGCGTCACGTGCATCTCGAATCAAGATGCGCACGAGGATCGGGGCAATCGCCCACATGTCGGTAGCAGGTGTCGGTCCTCCATTACTGTACTCCGGCGCATACACGGATCCAGGCTTGTGATGTGCATCGTCAGGCGTTCCGGAGGTCCATCGGTGCCTTCGGTAGTGGTCTTCAGGCAGCCCTTCCCTATGCTGCCGCCTTGATAGCCCGAAGTCGATGATGACCAAGCTGTCGGGCCTCGTCGGGGAAAGCACCATGTTTGTTGCCCTGACGTCCCCGTGGGAGATACCGGCTTTATGCAGCGCAGCAAAGCCTGGCAAGATTCTGGCGCACAGGTCTCTCTTGAAGGTCATGGTAACAGCCACGGGCGGTTGTGCCAGGAAGGCGTCGAGGGAGATGCCGTGGTCCATGGAAAGTAAGAACGGTGCACATGCGGGACGTTCTCGTTCGCCAAGCTGCCGCAAACCGAAGTGGAGTATGGGCGACACGTACTGCGGAGCTGACTTCGCGGCGAGGGTCGTCATGTATAGTTCCCGAGCAAACTCGGAAAAGCGGGTTGACGCGCTTGGCCAGTGCTTTAGACTGAACTCTTTGTACACCAAAGGAACTGTGCCGTTGAGGGTGCAACCGACTCTGGTTGACGCGAAACCGCCGTCGCACTTTTTCGCCGGACCTAAAGGATTTGAGAACGTGACCATATTGTAGGAGACTTCACCCAAGTTGCTGTTCTGCGCCAGAGTGCGCGCGACATCCGGGCCGTAACGCCAGGCGGTTGTGCGTGGGTCTCGTGAGCTGGGACGACGGTTCACGGACGTGAGCTGGGAGTAGTACTCCGAGCAACCACCCACGAATATGGGAAGCGGTGCTTGTGGAAGGGGTTTCTTCTCCTCGACAGAAGCTTCAAGTGCACTATTTGCCCTTTCCAACTTCACTAGTTTTTTCTTAAGACGCTTGGACTTGTTGTTACGGCTGCGGGTTTTGCGTTTCTTGGTCTTGCAAAAGGTGCAGCAACCGCCCTCCTCTATCAGACCTAGTATTACATTTAATGATGTTACACACATACGACACGCCACAACGCACATGCGCCCACGGTCCGCCGTACCGGCCCGCAACAACCACATAACTCCTACCGGCCACACCCCCTGAATATGGTCGCGTGTCAGAGGAGCTGTCCTCACACCACACCAAATATATCCCGTGTGCCCTACCCACATGCGCCCACGGTCCACCGCACCAACTCGACACAACCACATACATCCTACCGCTCACACCCCCTTGTTATGGTCGCGTGTCAGAGGAGCTGTCCTCACACCGCACCAAATATATTCCGTGTCCCCAACCCACATGCGCCCACGGTCCACCGCACCGACCCAAAACACACACACATACATGCTACCGGCCACACCCCCTTAATATGGTCGCGTGTCAGAGGATTTGTCCTCACACCGCACCATAGATATTCGGTGTGCCCAACCCACATGCGCCCACGGTCCACCGCACCGACCCGAAACAAACACACACTTCTACATCCTACCGGCCACACCCCCTTGTTATGGTCGCGTGTCAGAGGATTTGTCCTCACACCGCACCATAGATATTCGGTGTGCCCAACCCACATGCGCCCACGGTCCACCGCACCGACCCGAAACAAACACACACTTCTACATCCTACCGGCCACACCCCCTTGTTATGGTCGCGTGTCAGAGGATTTGTCCTCACACCGCACCATAGATATTCGGTGTGCCAAACCACATGCGCCCACGGTCCACCGCACCGACCCAAAACAAACACACACATCTACATCCTACCGGCCACACCCCCTTGTTATGGTCGCGTGTCAGAGGATTTGTCCTCACACCGCACCATAGATATTCGGTGTGCCCAACCACATGCGCCCACGGTCCACCGCACCGACCCAAAACAAACACACACATCTACATCCTACCGGCCACACCCCCTTGTTATGGTCGCGTGTCAGAGGATTTGTCCTCACACCGCACCATAGATATTCGGTGTGCCCAACCACATGCGCCCACGGTCCACCGCACCGACCCAAAACAAACACACACATCTACATCCTACCGGCCACACCCCCTTGTTATGGTCGCGTGTCAGAGGATTTGTCCTCACACCGCACCATAGATATTCGGTGTGCCCAACCACATGCGCCCACGGTCCACCGCACCGACCCAAAACAAACACACACATCTACATCCTACCGGCCACACCCCCTTGTTATGGTCGCGTGTCAGAGGATTTGTCCTCACACCGCACCATAGATATTCGGTGTGCCCAACCCACATGCGCCCACGGTCCACCGCACCGACCCGAAACAAACACATACATCCTACCGGCCACACCCCCTTGTTATGGTCGCGTGTCAGAGGATTTGTCCTCACACCGCACCATAGATATTCGGTGTGCCCAACCCACATGCGCCCACGGTCCACCGCACCGACCCAAAACAAACACACATACATCCTACCGGCCACACCCCCTTGTTATGGTCGCGTGTCAGAGGATTTGTCCTCACACCGCACCATAGATATTCGGTGTGCCCAACCCACATGCGCCCACGGTCCACCGCACCGACCCGAAACAAACACATACATCCTACCGGCCACACCCCCTTAATATGGTCGCGTGCCAGAGGAGCTGTCCTCACACCGCACCATAGATATTCGGTGTGCCCAACCCAAATGCGCCCACGGTCCACCGCACCGACCCAAAACAAACACACCCATCAACATCCTACCGGCCACACCCCCTTGTTATGGTCGCGTGTCGGAGGATTTGTCCTCACACCGCACCATAGATATTCGGTGTGCCCAACCCACATGCGCCCACGGTCCACCGCACCGACCCGAAACAAACGCATACATCCTACCGGCCACACCCCCTTAATATGGTCGCGTGTCAGAGGAGCTGTCCTCACACCGCACCATATATATACGATTTGCCCAACCCACATGCGCCCACGGTCTGCCGCACCCACCCAAAACAAACACATACACCCTACCGGCCACACCCCCTTAATATGGTCGCGTGTCAGAGGAGTTGTCCTCACACCGCACCATACGTATTCAATGTGCCCTACCCATTTACGCCCACGGTCTGCCGCACCAACCCGAAACATCCTCGAAAATTCCAGCTACCACACCCCGTTTCAACCGAGCCACGGGTCCGGGGGCGCGCCTCGAGCCTTGCAAAACAAGGACACGCGCACGCCTCTCCTAACCCACCGGCTGGGATCCTCACCTACCCCGACCGAAAATGCAATGTAGCCACGGGTACAGGGGGCGCGCAGCGAGCCTTGAATCAGGCCACGCGCACGCCGCTCCCGACCCACCGGCACATCATCGGGGAAAAGAAAAACAACCATTTGTCATGTAACCTTACCGGCCGGTCGAAGCAGTACCCTCCCGAGCTGACCACCATGCAGACACCAACACAAGTGGAACACGCTTGTTGTACGCACGTCTCTTTTTAAGCAACCTCTGACGGCGGAACGTGTGACATAAATTAGGTTCAAGATATGCAAACGGTTTCAGGAAACGCAGAAAACTCACCGGCGGTTCTGCAGGCTCTTCAGGCGCGCCGCCTTCTTCACCCGCGGGCTCCTCGTTGACGTCCTCATTGAGGTCCAACGCGGCTGCTGCACCGGCTTGGCCAGCTTGGCCCACAACCTGCACACCCGATAACCCGACTGTGTGGGGGGAAAAAACAAACGCAAAACGTCGGTCTAAGACCATGCTGTTTCACAAAATTTAAACTGAAACTCGCACCGGTGGATCTCCCCCGTTCCCGCCGTTGGAGCGTCCCGCCGCAGCAAGGAGTCTTGCTGCGCGATTGCTACCAGACGTACGTGCGGGAGGAGAAGACGCCATGTTTATTATATATTCAAACTTCAAAATTTCTACTAGGGCGGAAAGGGAAGGTGGTCAAAAAACCTTCTCTTTCGAAAGAACGAATAAGCCCCGCCCGCCGCAGTTTAAACCCTCGCCTGATTTGAAATCGAGTGTTCCAAGTATTTATTATTTTACAGTATATATGTCACATGCGTGGGTATGATGACGATCGCGATTTTGATTGGACTACACCACTTACAGGCTTTCCCCATTCACGACATTCCCTGACATATTTATAGTGCACGCGAGCCTTCGCGAATCAGGTTGCCACAAACTTTTATACCTCGACTGATTCAGTGTGTATAATTACTCATCGTCGACTGCCAGACAAATCTTTGGCCTTTTACAAACCCAGCCTCTTCGAGTCATATCTCCTAGCATCGCGCCAGTCATTCTGGGGCTCTCGCGTGAACCCTGGGGCATCCTGAAGCGGGCTTGGTGACATTCCTATGTCATCGGGTGTATAATTCTACCGATTTATACCGACTTAAGCAAACTTAAGCAAACTTAAGCAAACTTAAGAAAACTTAAGCAAACTTAAGCAAAAACCTTGTTCTAGTGATGGTTTTCTAAAATAATCAAACCGGCAAAGAGTCTACTAGGAAACGTGAAGGAATTAGTCTGCATAAGTTTACAATAATGATGCAAAAGTGCACGGCTGTGGTAAAGTGTTGCGCGTGTCCGTCCGTGAAAGTATTGGTACGTAAAAGTACACCTGGGAAATGTCAAACCGGTGGCAGCGGTAAAGTGTTGTGCGTGTTCAAGTGTGGTCACACAAAATTGTTAGAAATGTGTCCCGCATGGTTTTCTAAAATAATAAAACCGGCAAAGAGTCTACTAGGAAACGTGAAGTCATTAGTCTGCATAAGTTTACAATAATAATGCAAAAGTGCACGGCTGTGGTAAAGTGTTGCGCGTGTCCGTCCGTGAAAGTGTTGCGTCCGTGAAAGTATTGGTACGTAAAAGTACACCTGAAAAATGTCAAACCGGTGGCAGCGGTAAAGTGTTGTGCGTGCTCAAGTGTGGTCACACCAAATTGATAGAAATGTGTCCCGCATGGTTTTCAATATTTATGAAAACAGTCGAAAGACTACCAGTAAACTTGAAGTTATTAATTAGAATAATGTTTTAGGAAAACAGTCGGCTGACGGTATAGTTTTATTGGTAGGGAAGAAATATGGAATCTCAAAATTTTCTAAAATTACAGCTCTAAAATTCACAATTTCAAATGAATCTTTGGGGAACGGGAACCAAAATTTTGTTGATATTTTTGCCACAAATACCGTTTACTGAGGTTTCAAATTTTTGTGTATCCATAGTTTCACAGGGTAAAAATTAAAATTCCAACTTTTTAGAAACTTGAATTCTGGTTTTTCACCCTGTGATTTTTTCAATCCCCCAATTCCCCAATCCCCCAATCCCACAATCTATGAATGCTCGAATGGCTACTGCCCGCCGATACTTGTAGCAGTATTGAAATCGTATTCAATACTGTTACACTGGGGCCTGGTAGACTGAGTACCAGTACGCATACACAAGTAGCATGCTCGTAATCAATCCAACGGGTGCCCAAGCGCCGTGCATCGCCCAAATATGATTCAAAATAGTATATCCGACTACGAGAAACTAATTTTGTAGCATCATGCAGCGGGAAATAATTTTGGGAGAATTTAGCGTGTGAGTGGGTCTAGCAGATGAGCTGTAATTGATCCTGGCTGGACTGTTGGGTGTTTGCCTCCATTAATATGCCGTATATTCATATTAGAGTGTCTTGTGAGGCATATGGATGTAATATAACACTTTATAGGTCACATGGTTCCAAGTATCGAGGAAGTTATGACTGGTTTGGGTTTGGGTGCGGGTGCGGGTGGAAATTGCATATTTGGGCGCTTACATGCCACCACCCCTGACAATATGAATGACACCATTACTGCATCCTATGCCTATGGATAGGCCATGAGCAATTAAACTGACCAAGTATACATATATATCGAATTTTAGAAGGCTTCGTGGCCATCATACCATGACTTAAGTGCTTATGGCACACGTTTGCGCGGAGGCAATTCAATAATTTTCGTCCTTAAAAAAAGCGAATTTCGTATTTTTGGCGGGTGTGGGTCATGTTCCATCACCGAGCGGGCCCTAATTCATATCAATAACGCAAGTGACTTGCTAGATATCTTCAATACTATCCAATATCGAAACATGATGGTTGGTTTGACCTCCAAGGCCTCGCATGAGGGTCTCTCAAGGGTTCTAGTGTTCAATACTTGTAACAGTATTGAGCAAAATAATTTATTTTCTGGGATTTTACCCCCCGAAAGCGCGCTCAAAGTAGACCACCTTGAACTTGATGATTGCATGTATGCATGTTTTCAGAAATTCAAAAGGGTCATAAATGAATTTTTAAAGATGTGCTTTGACCTATATGACCAAGTTTAATGCCGGTTACATCCGTTTTGCTTCGATACTTGTAACAGTATTGAAACACCGGGTAGTAGCCACGAAGAAACCTCTGAGATATCTGAGAGCGCTTCCGAGGAAGACATGATTGCGGCGGCGTTCGTTAAAGAAACGGTATACGGTTAAAGAAATGTCCGTTAACCGGAGCACCTGAGTATAGCTCGGAGTCAACGCATTCGAAATGCTCTGGCGCTATGTGCGTGTCACGTATCGTAGTACAGTAGGGCGTACAACAGCTAGTTTTCCTCTTCCTCGTCGTATAATTCGAATAATTATATAGGCCAATCTACCACGTGCGTGCCATAGGATACTGAGGGATCCTACAGGAGTTCATCTCGCCACTATGATTGGCGCGGATTTAAATCGCCGAATAGCATACCGGCAGTGTGACCTTCTAGAATAGGATCCGGTTTCGATATATGTCCTGTAGGAGCTTAGGGCACCAAACCATCAATTGCATAAACCGATCAGGAAGTTCGAATTAGAGGACTCCTACCTATAGGATCCTATATGAGCCTATGGGATCCTATACAAAATTCACGAGTCCGCGCCAATGTTCGAAGAGCACATTCATGCGCAAGGATTGATTGATGGTTGCCGTCATCAGCAGACGTGGCAGAACATCCAAGATGCGACTGCCGTATAAAGTTGGTCCTCGACGAACTGATCGGTAAACATCGCACTTATCGCTCACATGTCATAGCAATCAACCCGTTGACCGGCGAAGAATGACCACGACCATAACCATCCGCCGTCCGGACGACACCTCTGCCGTAGTCGCAGTGTGCGGACTGAAATCGGGCTTGGACCCGTCGTTTGTGAGAGAAGACATTCAGGACACAGTTAGAGCACACTGTTGCCTCGACGGGGACGTGCCACTAAAACTCCAGATAAAAGTAGACGAAGATGAGTGGATTCCTGCGTCTGTGGGGGTCCTGTTGCAAGCTTTGGATGGTGTCAAGAGCGTGGAGGCTAGGCTTGCAGAATCAACTCCCCTGCTTGGCACAATTCATCAGCGCAGCGAGGGAGAGACACCCGATTCCGCCCGCCCGTAAACGTATCAAGCAAGAAAGTAGCAGTCCTCCAAATCTTCCAGACTACAAAAGGAAAGGAGATGTCCAAGAATTCTCATCTCAGCAAGAGCCAGCTAGCGGCAAAAAAAAGAAGCCCGCCAATTATCCCCAGCAAGCCGTTCTCGCTGCGCTCAAAAGAGAATGCCTCGGAGTGGGGTACCGTGAGTATGTGGACGAGAATGGCCTGAAGTCCAAGCTGTTCTTGAGGAAGGAGGTGAGGATTGCCGCAGTGTTCCGCCCGGTTTTTGCAACAGTTTGTGAATAACCTAGCTAGGGAGCATGTGTTTTGCTAGTCTTATTTCTTATCTTTTTCACGATTCCCAGTTTTTGCAACAGTTTGTGAATGATGGAGGTGAAGGGGGGCGCACCTCAGGAGTATGAGGAGATAGATCGCACGCAGAACCTTAAGTTCCACCCTATAGAAAAAGCATTTCACCGCATGCGGAAGAGTGCCGAGAAAACGCCCGAGTCCCCTGTTTTCGACATTGACTTGGACGACTTGTTCGGCTATGCAGTGACCGAATTCTACACTCACAGGTATTCCTTTTTTGAACAAATTACTTAATGAATTGTATTTCTCCTTTGGTAATTCAGTGCTTTGGCTGTAACAGTGTGCGGTGTCCTGCATTTTTGGACAAATTACTTAATTTTATTGAATTTCGCCTTTGGTAAATCAGTGCTGTGGCTGTACTGCAGGTACAAAATCGTGGGAAAGACACTGAAAAACACACCGGCAGAGAAACATGATAGCAACCTGAAGAAGATCGTCACTGTTGGAGCTGAATCCGAAAATAAGGAGAACCAGCGCCCTGCAAGCGCCGAGAGAAAAGAAACAAAAGAAGCGGACGATATCGACGACGTCGTGGATGGACCCGTTGAGCCGTTGAAGCCAGTGCCAGCAGTTCGTCAAGCCCAAACTCGGAGACGTCGAACGGTGCGCAGCTGTTTCTTTCATCCTGGCGAGAGGTGGCTGCATATTTTTAATCATAAGTTTAATATCATGTTTCCTGTGTTTCTCTTTCCTCTCTCGATGCATGTGGGCCTGTGGCCTCTGCTGAAACCAGTCCGTCCGTCGTAAGTTTTATATCATCCTATCACAGTTTCCCATCACTGCTGTTCTCACGGTCTCTCGATGCTGGTTGGCCTGTGGCCTCCGCTCGAGGCAGTCCTATCACACTTTCCCAACACTTCTGTGCTCACGGTCTCTCGATGCTGGTTGGCCTGTGGCCTCCGCTCGACTTGATGCATGTGGGCCTGTGGCCTCTGCTCAAACCAGTCCGTCTGTCGTAAGTTTCATATCATGCTTCCTGTGTGCTGTACAATATGATTAAGTATTTGAGTTTGCCCACCCACCTAATATTCTGCGTTAAACATGTATTTGACGGTTGTTTTCCTGTGTCGCAGACCGACTCAGGAGAGGGCAGAAAAAATGACACAGTGCAAAACCTTCCCACCGCCGCAGCAAGAAGTAAATCGTCCCATAAGAAGAAGAGCGACGGGGGGAAGGGAAGGAAGGACCCCGCAGTGAGCACAGGAGGCAAAGATGTCGAGATCAAGCCGTGTGTATTCCCTGAGGATCACCTGTTCCCAACGGCGGACGTAAAGAAATGGGAGGCGAAGAATTTGCAGGTATCTTCCCTCTCCCCGTCGATCATATCAAGCCTGCTGCTTATCATTATTTCGCTTCGGCACTTACTAACTTTATATCTATTGTTCCCTAGGTGTTTGCCCGACTCTTCCAGCCCACACTCCTAGAGGCGGCCATCGAGGACAATGCCGTCAAGGCCAACCCGGCCCTCCTCGCGCACATCAAGGATCAGAAGGAGTGCATCCAGAATATTTCCCGCGGGAAGCTTACGACCCACCAACATGTGGGGAGCGTGCTTCAGCGAGGATATCGGGAGGGTCGGAGTAAGGTAACGTTTTGGTGGTTGGGATACGTGCTGTGCCACGACACGAACAAAGATGGCAACCGTTTATTTATCCTCTTCCAGGACAACAGCACCTGTTATATGTACGAGGACGAGGTGGATGATGCACTGGGAGTTGAGGATGAGGCTGAGTGCGAGGCGTGCAAAAACTCGATCGAGAACCCCACCACCTTCGTGATGTGCTCATCGTGTTCCAAGTGGTGGCACCGTGAGTGCCACGATCCGGCAGTCTCGGTGCAAGAAATGAAAGAACCGGACTGGTACTGTGCGCAGTGTCGGCCCACCAGCACGGAACAACCAGCAGCTCTGCTGTTGCAGTTGGACTCGACAGAGGGAGCGCTTACGGCTTGCGGCTTGACTTTAGATGATGATGATACTGAAGGGAGAGGGTTCCCTGAATCACAGTTATAGTTCACAGTTCAGCATATACATGTGTGCGCGTGAAGAACATTCTTGGTAGAGTGTGCCTACTAGTTATGCCAGAAGAGAAGCAGATTCGTATAGCATGTTTTGTTTTGCTCTTAACATCCTAGAGGAACTTATCCGTGCGTTGTAATATCCTAGAGGAACGTATGCCATGATTAATATCCTGAGGGAACTTATCTGTCACTTTTAATATCCCAGGGGAACTTATCTTCCACCTTTAATGTCCTGCAGGAACTTATCTGCCCCTTTTAATATCCTGCAGGAACTTATCTTCCACCTTTACTATGTTACAGGAACTTATCTTCCACCTTTAACATCCTACGGGATTCCCATTCAAAGTACCTCCCCGAAACCACAAATTCTCCCGGGGCAAAATATTGCCCATAGTCATCTCGGCGCCCCCTAGGTCCAACCTCCGTCACGGCGGATAACGCCTTCACCAAGTAGTAGGCGTGTGTGCGGTCCGCCGGGTCTCGGTGGACCGCGATGATGCATCCGCGCCGCACCGCTACACTCACATCACTCGCATACTCCTCCACCAACTCCCGCACCCTTGCCGCGTCCGCACCCGTTGCGGGCGTCAATTCCACCTCCCTCCACAAATCCACATGCGAGCTCTCCAAACAGTTCTCGGACGTCGGCATGGACGACACACATTCTGCATAGCATGACACGCAATAGCATGTCCTGTCGCGCACCAGCAACTTCCCCTCCACGCCCGATCGCACCGAATGCAGTTGCAAAGTGCGCTCCAAAGATTTGTATGCGATGCGCGCCGTGTGATCAACCGCCGACAAACCTCCCGCCACCTCTTTCGTCGCGTCCTCGGGAACTAGATAAAAAAATCGTTGATTGAATGCGGCCCTCGACTTCGTGTAGCTGGTGTCCGCGCGTGTGCGCAACCTCTCCACACAAAAAGCATAGAGATCGGCCGCACACAAGATCTTCCCATACCATTTGTCACCCTCCGAAATTACCGCCACCGCCGCTGCATGCTTCACGTGTGCCCCCGCTCCGTCCTGCTCCCCTTTAGCATGCGCCGTCTCAAAGAAGTTCCGCTGACAAGGAATCCCCAGCGACCATTCCATTTTGCTGTTTCCCACGTCCGCGAATCCCGCCGCGCACTTGTTCTGCCCCGCACAACCATCCGCCCATTCGTGAATAAATATTGGCTTCGGAATCCCCCTTTCTCAAAGTACTCCTTGATGATCACCTCTCGCATGTACTGAATGAATCTGTGATCATGCTTGCGGTCATCACTGATAAAGTACACATAGTCCTTTATCACAACCGGGTTCTCCGCCGTGGACTCTACCCCATCGACTTCCTTGCACGCGTGCCGCCATAATACACACACCAACACAGTAGCCTGCTTCACCACCCAGTGCAAACTCTGAACTTCCCTCGGGATGTTCAACGAATGGTTCTCGGAGAAGTCGAAACACCACGCCGTATGCCCCAACGGCAAATCCGTGATACACGTCTTAAATTGACGGTGTTGGTGCAAGGCCATGAATGTATGGTAAGCATAGGGACGCAAAAACGGGCAGTCCCCGACGCCATTTAGCCTCCGCCACTTCCACGATTCCGACGCCGCGTCCTCGCACAGAAAGCGTCCATTGCACCGACAGTTTGGCGACTTCCCCGGTTCGTGCCCCAGCAACAACGTTTGCAGCTTAGATATCAACGCCCCCAATTTCGTCTTCTTCTGCAAAAACTGCAACCTCCTAACCTCTTTCCCTTCGTCGTCGTACTTGCCCGTACTCAGAGTCTCATAGCACGACCACCTCACCTCCTCCGCATATTGCACCTCCTTCTCGCACACTTTAAAGTTCTTCAAACCTCCGCACTGTTTGCAGGTTTGCAACAGGCACTCTATGCGGTGCTTATCCCCTTCACGCGGGCACAACAGACTCTCCGCGAACGTGGAGGTAGACTTCCCCGCCTTCACGATGCCACACACTTGCCCCGTCGGCGCACCCACCGCGCTCTCCCTCTTTTTCTCCGCCGTCCGTGGCACTCGGGGGCAACACTTCTTATCCTTGCACGGGCACTTCTTGTGCACCGCCTCCCGTGCTTCGTCGAACCCTTTAAGCACCATGCGCATGTCCTCGTGATACAGTACCTACAACAACAAGAGATGTTGTCCCTTCTTGTCAACCGTACCACATTGTGCGGTTTGCAAACTCCCGCCTTCTCAAACGACCTTTGCCCCACCTTCACGCTTGGATATTTCGCCACAAATCTCCGGTACACCACTAGTTGCGAAGCCTCAAGCCAATGCTTGCTAACGTACTCACGGGGCGTCTTAAGCTTCCCCGTGTGTGGATCTCTTGCCAACACCACGTCCTTCTTACAAGGACTCACGCGCGTGTTGTCCGGGTGCAACCAAAAGTCGCGGATGAGTGCACAAGTGGCTTCCGCCATGCACCCTGAACGACGCCCACGTCGCTTGGGGCGCGTCACACCCACGTGCAAGCTCCTTCGTGCACGCTCGGCATTGCCAACCCTCGCACCCGCCAGCATGTTTTTATGCCCCGTGATGCCCGCATATCCTACACGCTTATGCACGCCTAACATTGTTGTCGCTGCGGTTAACACTTGCCCCTCTTGCATGTTCTCGCCAAACACTGCGGCCGCCACTGCAAGCTTGTGCTCCTCGTTCAAGTTAGAATTCCTACTCGACAGCGCCCCAAAGACCGCAACCAGGTTTTCTAGAATGCAGTCCATAGCTTTGGTCTTCGCCATTTCTGTATCACCGAACAACGCTGCGCGACAGCGTTGCAGTACACCTACTGCCACTTCCTTTGGCAGCGTTTCAATGTACCCCCTCACCGCTGAAGCGATGCGGTTTGGGGACCTACTAAAAATCTCGCTCATCTTCCCTATCCAGTGGTTCCTGTTTCCTCGCTTCAGTGGCGTGTATTCCTGTGGTCTGTCAACTTCGTGACGTGTCAGCGACCGACGCAAACCATCTTCTTGCCCCTCTATCCCTCCTTTGGACACTTCGCGCGAAGTGTCCAGTTCGTCTGGAGAAGAACATTCCTCTTTGTCTGAGCTGTCAGGAATCTGACAATTGCGCAAGGGCGTGGAAGTCGCCTCAGCTCGTGCAGACGCCCAAATATCGCACACCGAATCCAACTTGGTAACCAAGTGTCGAAGCGTCGGCATAGCTTCTTGCGGTAGGGGCCACACTCCAAGAGGTATGGTGCGTGCGGAGTCGCCTACTTCTACTAGAAGAGGTAGCAAGTCCATAAGAATTGGCGGGATATCCCAGTCTGGTCCAGGATTGCAGCTCGCGTCTGAGCCGCACAAAGCTAAAAAGACGCTCATAGCTAGAATGGCATGCATGATTCCACATAACTGCCCTAGTAGCCAACGTCGATCATCCCGAACCACGGTGAACTTCACGTGGCCTTCCACGATGTGCACCCCTGCTACAAAAAGGTATGCGCACTCCTCAACAGTCGTTCTCACGCATTTTGTCACAGATCATAATAGTTCATAATAGCTTCGGGCTCTTTACAAATAAAGTACAACCGCACCGTTGAAGCTTGTCGGATTGGGGCGCCGCTTCGTCCCACCCATATCGTTGTCGTTTCTACCACGCTAACCACATATCAAATATACATGAAATATATTCGTGCGAGGGCATGAGCTTCCTCGCACTTCCATCACCGGTCACATTCTTGAAGAATACGAACGCGTTTCACTTCGAAATGGCGTGAAGTGCTTCATGATGTGGCGCTTTGGAGTTCACCAAATCTGTCAGCGCTCCACATCATAATTTATATCGGTGGCATAATGTTGTGTGCATCGTGATGTGGCGCTTTGGAGTTCGATCAAGTTTTATCGACGGACTCCAAATCTGTCAGCGTTCCACATCATAATTTATATCCGTGACATAATGTTATGTGCATCTTGATGTGGCGCTTTGGAGTTCGATCAAGTTTTATCGACGGACTCCAAATCTGTCAGCGCTCCACATCATAATTTATATCCGTGACATAATGTTGTGTGCATCGTGATGTGGCGCTTTGGAGTTCGATCAAGTTTTATCGACGGACTCCAAATCTGTCAGCGCTCCACATCATAATTTATATCGGTGGCATAATGTTGTGTGCATCGTGATGTGGCGCTTTGGAGTTCGATCAAGTTTTATCGACGGACTCCAAATCTGTCAGCGTTCCACATCATAATTTATATCCGTGACATAATGTTATGTGCATCTTGATGTGGCGCTTTGGAGTTCGATCAAGTTTTATCGACGGACTCCAAATCTGTCAGCGCTCCACATCATAATTTATATCCGTGACATAATGTTGTGTGCATCGTGATGTGGCGCTTTGGAGTTCGATCAAGTTTTATCGACGGACTCCAAATCTGTTAGGGTTCCACAGCGAAATATTTTTGCGTGGGATATTTGTATGTGCATGGTGATGTGGCGCTTTGGAGTTCTGGACGGACTTGAAGGCCCAAGACTCCGCCTTTACTGAATTGACTTATGCTCCTGAAACCTAAGAGTAAGTAGCACGTTAACACCTTGCCCCAGAAACATGGGGGCGAACCGTGGAAAACAGGCTGTTGTGAAAGCTCTTGTGAAGAAGAAAGAAGAGAATGTAGTGAAATGTGTGGTCCGCGATTGTGCGGTCCCGAAAACTATTGTACCGAAGATCCAATGCAAGACGTGCCAGGGCTACTTTCATTTCGCGTGTTCTAGCAATGAGGAGGTTGGAGTAATATGCAAGCAGTGTGGTCCTCGGCCGGGGAAGTGCGTTTATTGCAAGAAAAGCGCGACCATTATGACTTGTAGTGTTTGTGGAGGTGGTTTCCATCCTTCATGTCAGCGAAAATTCGGGACTGCCGATTGTGGTTTGCTCACAAATCAAAAGAACTGTGGGCGCAAGGAGTGCGAGCAGCGATCAGAGTGTACTGCTAGTGAAGTGGCGGAAGATGCCACCGAGGCCACCGTTAAAACGCTGGCCTCAATTGACGCTCCCCGCGCGTTGGCGGGCTTGGCCAAGGAAGCGCAGAGTTCTCGAAGAAAGTCCTTGGACTGGCCTACTAGCGCGCTGAAGACCGGCGACGCTGGTGAGCACATTTTTCAAAGTGGTCCAATAATATAACGTTGTAATGAGTTTTTAGTTCTATTTATGTTTCTCGTCCTACTTGTGTAAACGTGCTTGGTTTTGGTGTTCTATGAATTAGGTGGGCTCGCCACGGCTCCGCCCTCACCCCCACCGCCAGCACCAGATGAGTCCTGCTTCATATGCGAGAAGGACGATGGACGTGGTGTCCACAGGTGCTCGCACTGCAATGCTAGCTACCATAACGTGTGCATGGTAGCCAAAGGCATTGAAGAGGTGAACAATTGTGGTAGGCCGGAGTGCATGGCGAAGCGCACGGTCTACCCAACCTCCCAAGCCGAGAGAGACGCTCTGAACCTCGCAAAACATGGTGCCATGCTGCTGGAAGGCGCGCTCGAGAACAGTTTGCCGTTGCTTGCGGTGCCGTCGGCGTGGCCCCCGCCCCTTGTTCAAGCGGCCACACCCGAGGGCGTTCGGGTGGGTGTAGAGGGGCCGTCGGGAGGGGCGGAGCAACCCGCGCATGCTCCCGCCCCCACCAGCACGGAGGTGCCCGCACCCGACACCGCAGGGCTGGTAGTGAACGCGCCGTCGGGAGGGACGGCTCAACCCGCGGATGCTCCCGCCCCCACGAGCACGGAGGTGCCCGCACCCAAGACCGCGGGGGTGGTACCGGACGCGCCGTCGGGATCGGCGGAGCAACCCGCGGACACTCCGGCACCTGCCTTGTCCATGCTCTCGGAGTTCTCGGCATCGGCTCCCCCACCCCTTGAAGCGGCCACACCCGAGGGCGTTCGCGGGGGTGGAGAGGAGCCGTCGGGAGGGACGGAGCAACCCGCGCATGCTCCCGCCCCCACCAGCACGGAGGTGCCCGCACCCGACACCGCAGGGCTGGTAGTGAACGCGCCGTCGGGAGGGACGGCTCAACCCGCGGATGCTCCCGCCCCCACGAGCACGGAGGTGCCCGCACCCAAGACCGCGGGGGTGGTACCGGACGCGCCGTCGGGATCGGCGGAGCAACCCGCGGGGGGTGTAGAGGAGCCGTCGGGAGCGGCGGCTCAACCCGCGGATGCTCCCGCCCCCACGAGCACGGAGGTGCCCGCACCCGAGACCGCGGGGGTGGTACCGGACGCGCCGTTGGGATCGGCGGAGCAACCCACGAACACTCCCGCACAGGCATTGCCCGTAGGTGGCCATCAGCGGAAGCCTCGGTGGGAGGACCTGGATCTGCCGCAACGTCTTCACTCGTACAACAAGTACATTAACTTTAGGCCGCGGTATGTGTATGGCGACGGCTTTGGTGGGAAGGAGGGATACGCCGAGAAATCGAACGGGAAATTCTCGTACGGCGGAGTGGTGTTTCACCAGGGTCACTCGGGGGGGTATGTGGTAGGCTCAATCCTGCACATAAAGAATAAAGGGTGGTTTGTCCATTGCGGGGGGCCAATCGATGGGCCGAACGCCGACCCGGAGATGTTTCACACCTTCCGCATGAACAAGCTGAACGTGGGCGTAACGGACAAAGCCCGAGGGGAGGCTTACTTCCGTGACAACGAGAAGATCGACAAAGTGTTCCAGGTCCTTAGGAAGTTCGTGCCACAACAAATTGCGGTGGAAAAAACGAAGGGCTTCCAGGAGGGCGTGTCGGTGACGGCCCCGTTGAGGCAGGTGAATACTGCGGACCGGGTGGAGTTAGGACCCAGCGTTACCCGTGACGACTACCTCTTCGTGGACAAGGACGCGGCATCGGTTGCCCCTAGCCGTGGGGGCGCGGGTTCCGAGGGGGATACGGTCACAGAGGATGCACCGCCTGAGACAATTGCGTCTAAAGGGGCCTCAGGAAGGAAGCGCATGAGGTCGGATTTGGCTGACGGCCACACCTTGCAGAAGCGGGTTGCCGCGCCTGCGCACCTGGCCGTTCCACACCGAAGGGGGAGCCAAGCACCGAGCGACGTGTCGGGTAGGGCACTTGATGCTGGCACGGGGAAAGGCACGGGGAAAGCTGGAGGTGGTCGTTCTCGAGGCCGGAGGTCAAGTGTCGGCAGTGGGGTGCTGGCGGTCCCACTGGCGGCGCAGGTGGAGGTAGAGGAAGGAAGAAGTGGACCTTTGCAGGTGGGCGTGACGAGTGAACAGTTGGAGGAGCTGTTGAGGAAGCAGGGAGAGGAGTTTGGTCGGAGCTTGGAAGCGTTGGAGCAGAGACAGCAGAGCGCACTGGACCGGCGCTTAGAGCTGGAGCGCGCTAGTTTGGAGACGCTCCTGCCGCAAGTGCCGGCCTCCGAGGAACCGCGACCGGCACCTGTGGCGTCGGCGACGCCCACGGCGGAGCAAGGGACGGAGGGTGAGATCTCAGGTCTGGAAGCAGTTCGTCAGGGCGTCCCGCAGGCCCAGCAGCAGGAGGAACTCCTCCTGGCCCAGCACCTGCAGCAACTCCCACAGTCACAGGCTCAGGTTCATCAGGTGCTGCAGCCCCAGCAGTTTCAGCAGGTGCTGCCGCCTCAGCAGCTTCAACAGCCGCAGCAGCCCTTGCAGCTGCAGCAACTCCCGCAGCCCCCGTCTCAGCTTCAACAGGTGCTGCCGCCTCAGCAGCTTCAACAACCGCAGCAGCCCTTGCAGCTGCAGCAACTCCCGCAGCCCCAGTCTCAGCTTCAACAGGTGCTGCCGCCCCAGCAGCTGCAACAGCCGCAGCAGCCCCTGCAGCTGCAGCAACTCTCGCAGCCCCAGTCTCAGCTTCAACAGGTGCAGCTACCCCAGCAGCTTCAACAGATGCAGCAGCTCCAGCAGCTTCAACCGTTGCTGCAGCCCCAACAGCTTCAACCGGTGCAGCAGCCTCAGCAGCTTCAACAGCTGCAAGAACTCCAGCAGCTTCAACAGCTGCAACAACTTCAGCAGCTCCAGCAGCTCTCGCAGCTTCAGCAATCCTACCAGCTGCAACCACAATTGCTCGCGCAACCCCAGCTATTCGCGCAACCCCAGCTATTCGCGCAACCACCGCAACTCCTCGCGCAACCCCAGCTGCTCGCGCAACCGCAGGTGCTCGCCCAACCACAGCAGCTCGCCCAACCAGCACAGCAGCTTTTCACCCTGACCGCGGATCAATTGCAGGACCTTGCTCGTGGGGCTTCACGCTCACGTGTTTCCTTGGAAGAGCTGTTCGACAGGCGCTAGCTTAGAAATCGTTTGCCTAACTAAAAGTGCTATTTGAGCTGTCCCGAGAGCCGCATCTTGGTGCTTCGTGCTACAGTAAGCTGCAATTTTTGCATAACTCTAATAATCTGACACTACGGTAATCATGTCACTTGCAAGTATTCATACATTAGATTGTGTATGAACATTGGAATATAAGCATGGAAATGCACTTGCATATTGAATTGCTCTTTATTTTCAAAACATCGGCCGTGTGCATGACACGGCAACCATCCTGATATTTGCAGTGAACAAATTGGTCCCGCGCGGCTCCTGCAAAACCCAAAATATCAAAATATTGCATTATTTTGTTTCTACGAACCTTCTCCGATGTTCTCCAAAAATATTAAATCATACAATATAATTTCCCGCTTGTTATTGGCCTTGTAGCGACACATTCATATGCCGCGCATGCATGCCAAGTGCAAAATTCGATTTCCTGCCGTTTGCAGTGACCAAAATGGCCCCGCACGACTACTCCAAAACCCTAAACGTCAAAATTCATATTTTTGAGTTTGTCCAAACCTTCTCCAAACTTCTCCAAAAATATCAAACCGTGTAATATCATCATTTCCCGAAATTGTGCACTTTATAGCGGACCCCGCACACGCCGAACCCCCTCTCACAACTAATATTTCACCCACACCACCCCGCCAGCAACCCTAAAACCCTAAAATATTGGACATGCAACCTTTTACTGCCTTCTACTATCATGTTGCACCTTCCCAAACCTTGTAATGGCCTTTTATAAACTTATTAATGTGTCGCGCAAGCATTCCATGTGCACAACTTGATTCCCTGGTATTTGCAGTAAACGAAATGGCCCCGCACGGCTACTCCAAAACCCGAAATGTCAAATTTTTACATTTTTGAGTTTGTCCAAACCTTCTCCAAACTTCTCCAACCTTCTAACACTTCTAAATGTCATTTTTTCGAAAACTCGTCAAATTATGCATAAACGTACCACCCACGCGTGCCACATGCCCTATGTGCATATATATGAAGTTTTGGTGCGTCATGTGGACCATAGACATGATGTATGCCTTCAAGCGAGCATCATGCATGGCGGGGCAGGTCGCCTTGATATCTTAGACCTTCCGATGATAAATGTTTTTATCACATGTACGGTTGAAATATAGCATCGGAGAGAGTATATATACGCATTCCAACCGGGCCTACGACCCAAATATGATTGGAACACGTGTATGGGTTGAATATCATCACATGCCACCAAGCTTAGCCTCGATATACTATTGGTAAAAAATTATTGAAGATATGGTATCGGTTTGCTACATTTTGAATATTTTTAAAAAAGCAAATTCAAAATTCCGTCAGTGACATTCACAAATGCAATTCGTGTGGATATATTGAGCGGATCTAGGGCAAGCCAGTCATCATACTACTTAGTATAGGTCCCATAGAGACTATCTTTCATTGGACACGCCTCCCATATCGGTCGGGATGCCCAATTAAATTCTCTGAAAACAGGTCCTTGTGGGAGGACCACATCCAAATGTGGTCCTCCCACAAGGACTGCGGGATAGTAGCCACTATGACGTCTTCACACCATCCACAGTCGAATGCAAGCAATGAGAGGAGCCATGCCTTCATTTAGGATATCCTCAGGTAATTTTCAATTTGTTGATTCATGGTTCACCATCCTCTGGTTTACCGATAAACTGATTAGATAGTACTTTTCATCCACAGGTGTTGTTGCAATGATACTTCAGCCAATTCGTGGGAGGACAAGTTGCCTCTGGTGGAGTTTGCAATTAACAACACAGTATCTGCATCTACTGGTTATTCACCATTCTATCTCGACTCGATGGCGCAGCCACTTTCGCCTCATGACCTGGCAATCACTATTCCGCCAGAAGCTCCTGTTCCAATACAGAATGCTATTCGAGATCATTTTGACCAGTACTCGGCTATACATGCCAACGCGGTAGACAACATTTCCCGTGCAGCAGAAATTAGCCAAGCCAGATTCAATAAGACTCGCATGCCTCGGCAATATGCAGTAGGGCAGAAAGTTCTTTTACGGACCGAGTTTATCCAATGGACTGGTTTGACAGAGGCAGGCAGACACTTTAAGCAGCCATATATTGGGCCGTTTACCATATCCAAAGTGCTAAGCCATGGACGTGCATACGAGTTAGATTTCGGAGATCTCGATATCCGTATCCATCCGGTACAGCCTGTATCCAGAATAGAGCTGTATAACGACTCGATCCAAGCACCTTTGCCTCTGCCACAGATGATCACCGAAGAAGGGCACCCACTATTTGAGATATCACATATACTCTCAGATAAGATCACTAGAGGTGTCAAGTACTACTGAGTGCGATATGCAGGCTACGGCCCAGAGCATGACACCTGGGTCAAAGCCACAGAGCTGACCAATGCAGCAGACATGATAGCTGCCTATGAAGGCTAACCATTATATTAAGCCTGATGCCCTTACTTCTTGTAATATATACTAATACATGTCGATCATCTATATACCTTGCTCTTAATGTTATATCATTATGTTGCATAGAAGCGGGAAATTGATCCTTCCTTGCTAAAGGTGTAGTGAGCCTTGTACAAAATCTGATAATACGCATACATGCGAGATATCATATCTGTGGATAACTAAAAACTGCTAAATGCTACCTTTGCCATACCGTGGTTTGTCATTCGGATCTTGTGGCCAGTCATCCGAAAAACGGAGACATCGACTGAGGTAGACGGAGTTGTGATCCTAAGTTATGCCTGACACACATAACTAATAACAAATTTCACATTAGTACGTGGCGAATCCACTCTACAGTAATCACTCACCTTTAAGAAAACCGGAGATTTGGGGTCAGCCAGCTAATTCCACCAACTTGCGGAGATTTGGGGTCAGCCAGCTAATTCCACCAACTTGCGTACCCCCCCCCGCCAGCGCCAGCGTCCTATGGAATCGGTAAGAATTAGCAAGTATTTTCTTTCAATCAGCCAGCAATTCTCTTAAAAGTCCAATGATAAACACTTAAAAAGGCGACATTTTCAAAATTTTCCGCCTGCGGCGCCAGCACCCATATTTCTTATTTTCGAGGATTCCATAGCTCAAAAAAACCAGCCAGCTTTTGTCGACAACTTCGGTACCCCCCCCCCAAAAGCTGGCTGGTTTCTTATCGCCGGGTTTTCTTAAAGGTGAGTGATTACTGTATCTGAATCGACAGATGTTCGTCAAAGCGTGCGTACTGGACCAAAAATTGAGGAGTTGAGCAGACTGGTTGAGGATTATAAGTCCAATTCCGTTAAGCAGGGCCACTCCGTTTGCATTAAAACAAGCCCCCGGTGAAATAACTCCGGAAACATCGGGCTCCCCATGACCGCCTGTGAACCTCCTTTGATGTCTTCAGGAGGGGAGGAAGGGTTGGGTGCACTATATATAATAACTGTGGAAACATGTACCGGTTCGTCGATCAGTTATATATATCAGGCCGAGAATCGTTCGAATTCATTCGTCGATCATCGTTCGCAAAGGCGTCGACGGCTAGCGCAAATAATCCGTAACGTAAACCTCGGATACCTTGAATCGTCACTCTGAATCACGATACGCTTTAAGCGTCAATCTGAATCACGATACGCAATTCATGGAACCTTGAATCGTCACTCTGCAATACGATACGCAATTCATGGGGGCTACATCCTAAGCACTGTAAGGCTAAATGCCTAAGGTGAGGGTTTAAAGTGGACTCAGTTCCCCCCAATATCCTAAAAACACCATGAGGGACGCCTCAAATCGGTGTAAGAAGACTGGTACCAGCAGAAGCAACAACAACAAAGACATCAAAGACATATACAAAGGTATGCCCGTTGTGAGGTCACAACTCTCTTAAGAGGGGAGATCTGTCAGGGTTATGACCGATGACACATGTGTCATACCTGTCATACATGTCATACGTGTCATACCTGTCAGACATGTCATACCATGTCATGTCATGTCATGTCATGTCGAGTCATGTCATATATTATAATGACAGACAGTCGTCGGTACGGTCGACTATGACTGTACATGTCATCGAGATGATAAGTCATATCATCTGTCATTACTCAAGGTGAGACTTGAGTGACACATGTCATCGAGAGACCAGTATGTCGGACTCGAGATGGCAAAGCAAGATGGTGTCTTGAAGTGCCGAATGGTTCGGAGAAAACTCATCTTCGCTTAAAGCATGTTCTGAACAAGCATGTGAGTATCATATGGCTTATTCGTTCAGCCGATACTAATTGTTCAACCAATGCCTTGGGTTCACAACCCGATAGCGGTAGCATCTATGAGATGCAGGGCATTCGGTATAGATGAGGTAGCGTTGGGCTACAGCAGTAACTTCGGACGAAGCTCTGCACTCATCACCCGCTCTTACGTTGCACGCGTTGTTACTGTTCAATAACATCCGTGCTATCTTATCATATCATATTATATCATAGGGCTCGCTTGTGAGACCTTATCACGAAGCGTCAACCCACCTTCGAGCTGGAGAGTGGGGCGTTGTCAAAGAGACCAACGCACGAAGTAAAATGTCGTTGTAGATCGGGTGAACCTCTTTGGTGACGTCCACGAGGTCAAAGATGTCCTCGTTGGTGGTGTCCTTGTTGACAAAAGATGCCTCCAAGGCAGTCACCAAGGAGTCCCAAAGAAGCTGACGATGAGGTTCACTTCCGGAAAATGAAGACGCCTTAGTACCTAAGGTGTCTTTCGCAACACGCTTAACAACGTCAGTGTCCCAAGATGATTGCAACACGGCATTTCCACGTGTCTTGTCAGCAGCAGCGAGTGCAACATGCGCTGACTGCGGAGTGCTCTTATATCGAGCACCCACGTTCCTAGCAAAAATAGAGTCTAGGCGCGTTCTAGCGCCCACGGCCGGTGTACTAACTGAGGATGAAGTCATCAGAATAAATTCCTATAGGAGGGGGGTTGGGGAAAAGGCGAGGTGCAAATCGTAAGGTGGCGAGCGAGGGTAATGCAGTTGCGGAGTAAGGACAAGATGGGGTCGAACGAAATCGACGAAGTCGAATACGCGACGGCCAAGGAGATGTCGACAGGGGTGATCAAGCCAAGTCAAAAACAAAATCCAACGCGGACACTCGAAGAAGTTGCCGAAAGTCCCAATCCGAAATCTCACCGCAACTTAGCGGAAACCGCACGCTCTAAAGTGGCCAATTCAACACCTCGCGAGGCCCCAACGCCCCGCCAAGCGGAAAAGCTTAGCCAATCATGGCAAAGTCAGCAGTGAGAAAAGCGGGGTAATACCCCATAACCTGTGAGATATATTATACTGTAATATATCGGGTGGTCACTGAATGGTTTTCATACAAGTGTAAACTGATTATGAGAGATAATTGAATATAAGCGTATCTGTGACCTAGGTTTCTGCCACCAAGTACTGTACGAGTACTGGTACAGCCAAACGGAGTCGTGCACATAATGACCTACGGTGCACTGAATCCAGCACCAGACACGACGAGAAGGCCGCCAAATTTGTCGCCAAGAAGTGCTTCGATTTGAAGGGCGAGCGCTTCCATGGTAACGAGAAGAACGTGCACGTCATCTTTACCCGCATGGTAGCTGCTCTTCGCGAGGCTTTCGTGGCCGAGGACGAGCAGCTGGGCGACCTCTTTATACTCGACGACGCCGGCATCACGGTGCGAGAGGAGAGCAATCAGCTCCTCTTCTCCACCCTTGAGCTCCTCGTGCATCCTTCCAGTCCGGCTTCGGACTGGTTGGAGAGCTCTGCTCAGACGTTTCCCGCGGATGGGAAACGTGTTCTGCTCGAGTTTGCACGTAAACTGCTTCATGCCGACGCACCCTTTCAGGGGACGTCGGACTTGCTGGCAGTTGAACTGGGCTACGGCATGGACCCCAACGACTCGATCATGGACTTCAACGCCGCGCTCGCCGCCGCGAAGCGCAAGAACACCCTGGACGAGGACGACGTCAAGGGGCAGTTCATTCAGGCCATGGACGCCGACTACTACAGGCCTGTGGTGTCGCGGCTCCTGCTGCACGACCAGCGGGCGGCGGTGTCCCTGTTGACCGTTCAGCAGTGGGCCCGCGAGTGTCATGCGGCTCACGTGCGGGCTGGCACGGCTTCGCCGAAGTCGGCTGCGGTTGGCGGCCACATGTTGCCTGCGAGGTTTGGCGACCCGCCAGGTGGGCACACTTCCGCGGACGCCGACGTGATGGAGATCCTCCTCGCGTTACGCAAGGAGGTGCGCGTTCTCTCCGACAAGGTCAACGGAAAAGGCTTCACTCCCCGCGCGGAGAAGCCTCACAACGGGTTCCAATCCCTTCTCCCCCTAAGCTTCGTCACGGAAGGTTTCAGGTTTTCGTTATTCAGATTCTGCAAGCGAACAATAAAAAGTTTATCTGTTAATCAAAGGTCAGTAAATATCCGCCCCCTTGAGCACAGTTAAGTGCTCAAGAAAGGGGGGCGGCGCGATTAGTAGTCGCTCTTTGTCGCCTTCACTGTCCTACGGATCACTAGGATCCATACAGTAATCACTCACCTTTAAGAAAACCGGAGATTTGGGGTCAGCCAGCTAATTCCACCAACATGCGTACCCCCCCCGCCAGCGCCAGCGTCCTATGGAATCGGTAAGAATTAGCAAGTATTTTCTTTCAATCAGCCAGCAATTCTCTTAAAAGTCCAATGATACACACTTAAAAATGCGACATTTTCAAAATTTTCCGCCTGCGGCGCCAGCACCCATATTTCTTATTTTCGAGGATTCCATAGCTCAAAAAAAACCAGCCAGTTTTTCTCGACAACTTTCGGTACCCCAAAAGTTGGCTGGTTTCTTATCGCCGGGTTTTCTAAAGGTGAGTGATTATCAGATGGGGTTTCATCTTCTTTGAAGCGAAACGGGTACCCACATCATACTAAGTAGGAATATGTGATAATATTTTGAAGCAAAAGATTACTCAGATTAGTATTCAATCTTAGAGATCTTTATTTCGCTGGACAGGGGCACACTCCCGGAGAGAAAGCCTTCCGCCTTTAGTTAAAATTGCATATTTAACAAATCAAACAGTGAGTATTTTCAGACGGTAATACTTAAACACTGGTAATACTTAAACACTGAGTGTTGTCTCGCGTGTTGTCACCATGCCTTAGAAACTCACGATCTCACTCCCAAAGTGACCAAAAACCGTTCGATCGCCGATCGTTCGGTTTTTGGTCACTTTGGGAACGCGTCTGAAAATACTCAGTGTTGTCTCGCGTGTTGTCACCAAGCCTAAACTCGCGATCTTACTCCCAAAGCGACCAAAAACCGTTCGATCGCCGATCGTTCGGTTTTTGGTCACTTTGGGAACACGTCTGAAAATACTCAGTGTTGTCTCGCGTGTTGTCACCAAGCCTTAGAAACTCACGATCTCACTCCCAAAGTGGCCAAAAACCGTTCGATCGCCGATCGTTCGGTTTTTTGTCACTTTGGGAACACGTCTGAAAATACTCAGTGGTTTCGCGTGTTGTCACCAAGCCTAAACTCACGATCTCACTCCCAAAGTGACCAAAAACCGTTCGATCGCCGATCGTTCGGTTTTTGGTCACTTTGGGAACACGTCTGAAAATACTTAGAGAAAATACCAGACAGGTCTTTGCAACCAAGCCGACTTCAGTTCTCACATACTGTAGAGCCCTAAACGTACGGTTTACGCCCTCCCGAATCTGGAATTCACGGCCGTGAATATTAAATTCACGGCCGTGAATATTAAATTCACGGCCGTGAATATTTCACTGCACGTATGATTGCCCACACTGTTTGCGAGTAAATTAGATTGGGAAAACATTTTCCAACGTTCGTAATGCACAAAGATATATCATTTAGACTCTTAGGTAGGAGTTTTTTGAGCTCTTGACTGAGCCGTGGCCGCATCAGCTCAGTTTGCAGTCGCGACTGCGAGCTAAGCTGAGAGGCCCTTATAACTTTCATGCACATCGCATCAAAACTCAAACAGCGGAGGGGTTCTCGTGCGTTCTAGCGCACGATACTTGGCACCAATATTGCTAACAGCAATATTGGTGCACCCTCAAACGCACAACCTCTGATGTAAGCTATGCGCAAAACGCGTGCTACACATCATGGGTTTGGGTACATGCAAACCCAAACCCAAACATGCCAAACAGCAAAGGGCTTCCCGTGAGTTCCAGCGCCCGTAACTTTGCAAAAGTATTACTAAGATATATATCTTTTAGTTGCCAAAGGCCCAAGGCCTCAAAAGCCTTGTGCACGAAGCCATCAATTTATTTCTTTGGAGATTTATTGGGTTTGTGTTCGAGTTTACCCAAACCCAATACATGCCAAACTGAAAAGCAATTCCCGTGCGTTATAGCGCGCGAAACTATGCACACATATTTACAAGACAGATATCTTTCAGTTCTCAGAAGCACAAGGTTTGAGATAACTTGTTGGCAAAACCATCAATTTATTTCTTTGGCAGATCTATCGGGCTTGGGTTCGAATGTTTCCAAACCCAATACATGCTAAACAGCGAAGGGCTTCCCGTACGTTCTAGCGCACGTAACTGCGTAGAAATATTGCCAAGATATTTATCTTTGATATATTCGAAGCACAAGGTCTAAGAAAGTCTGTGCACAAAATGGTATTACTATTTCTTTGACACAGATTTTAGCGTGATATACAAACTCATAAATCTGGGTCAAAGAAATGATATGTTAACTTCGCGCACAAGCTATCGCAAACCTTGCACTTCAGAAAAGTGAAATATATGCATCTTATCAATATATTTTGCAAAGTTACGTGCGCTGGAACTCACGGGAAGCCCTTCGCTGTTTGGCATGCTTGGGTTTGGGTTTCAAACCCAAAAGGCATCATGCCAGCACGCGGCCGTCTTTAATATACTCAACGGCTTGCCATATGCTCTTGAGGGTGCACTGATATTGATATGAACAATATCACTGCCAAGTTTCGTGAGAAGATTCTCACGAAAACCCCTATTATGCAAAGCCGCAAGTGGTTGAAACCATCTCACACCGCACCAACTTAGCTTGCAGTCGCGAAGGCTAAGCTGATGCGGTTGCGGATGGGGCCAATCGATAGCTCAAACGAAAGGTATTCACCTAATAAATACAAACGCTTTAGAATCGAATGGTGGAAAAAATTATGCTTCATGCTACATGCAAAAAATTGTTTTGAAGAAGGGGGTGTGCCAGACGCAAAATATTGCACACGCTGAACCGCTTGCGCTTGTACCTCCGGGGTACCGAGTACGCTAGTCAGACTGCTTGTATTTTCTTTTTGGGGCGCTCGCTCGATTGAATTAAGCATGGTTACATGTGACATATAATATATTCCCCAAAAACAGATCGAAATTTCTATTCCCCATTTTGGAGTTTTCTATTCCTCGATAACCTTTTTTCCGTTGTGATGGTGGCTTATGCCCAGGTTCAATGTTGATGCGATGATATCCACCTTCAAACCGTTCTGGCCTATGGCCAGCTGGAAGATCTTCCTGGAAAATATCTGAAAAGTCTTCTCTGATTAGATCACGTGCTGCTGTGACCTTTGGGTCTTCCATAGTGGTGTCTGAGTCTGCTGCTGCCATGACCAGTTCACCATCGACCTCTGAGAGAAAAAAGAGATAAGCTATGGCTTCTTCAGCCGACCCACTGGATCGTATACGTCGTAGGTGCTTCCTCGCTCATAGTGGTGGCACTAACCAATTCCATTTCAGGAAGGCCATCTGAACCTGAAGTCTGTTCAACTTTGGACAGAACTGTACGGACACTGGAACCTGATGAGTGTTTCCTGGTGATCGTCATATTCTTGGTCTGGAAGCCAATGTGTGGATTCCTTCTTTCCAACCAATCCTGTCCCAGGATGACTGTGAAGGGTTTCATGTCAATGATATAGAAATCTTCTGTATCCTTATACTTACCCAGCGTGAATGTAGCATTGGGAAGATAGGATGTACAGGGTAATTGGCTTCCTCCAGCCAATCCCACTGAGAATGATGATGTGTCTGTTGGTGATATACCAAGCTGAGAAGCGAACTGTCTGTCGATAAAAGACGATGTAGCTCCTGGATCTACCAAAATGCGAGTACTCTGTCCATATACTGTCCCTTTGTACAACAACAGCTTCTTCTGTGATTTCAGCTGTGCTGTCTGAGACCGCATATGTGCGATGTGTTCTGAGGGAGTATCCATCTGTTGGAACTGTAATGTCAGACTGGAAAGGACTTCGTCTGAGATACTCTCAACCCGGCCACTTGCTTCAGTGGCATTTTCAGGCTGATTTATCTTGGGGGTGCCCTCATCAATGGTACCTGTGCAATACCCGGAGAGTTTCCCTGAGGAGCTGGAGCTGATGCTGGAGCTGGAACTGGAGCTGCAACTGCTGCATTGATACTCTGCTGATTCTGTAGCTCCTTGACCAGGGTGTTGACTGTTTTTACAAGTTTGTTAGACTCATTTTTAGCACCCTGATTATTCTGCTGCTGTTGTCCTCTGTTCTGATTATACTGACGAAATCCAGGATTGGGAGCCGGAGGCTTGCCTTGTATGGCATTTCCTTCTGCTGTGGTGGTGGCGAAGCAATCATTTTTTATGTGACCAGGACGACCACAACGCTGACAATTCTGGGGAGGATTTGCTGATGTTCCTTTTCCTTTTCCTTTTCCTTTTCCTTTCCCCTTGCCTTTTCCTTTGCCTTTTCCTTTATTCCTCTGGGAATTCTGGTTGGCATTCTGATTCTGGTTGCCTCGATTCTGATTGGATCTGTCATATGGCTTATTGCCACGGCCCTTGTCCTTGTCCTTTCTGACTGGGCCTCCTGACTGTTCCTTCTGTCCCCTATAGTGAAGGGTTTCTGCCTGCTTCGAATGAACTACATAATTCAAATCGAGCAGAACCTGTGTGGTCTGTACCCACGACAGGTTATTCCTTTCATCCTCTGTCAGAAATCTGAGATGAAACTGTTTCCGAAGGTCTGATTCCATATTACTGATGACCTTGATACGCTGTCCTTTATCAAGGCATCATCCAGATCAACTGATGCTAGAGCAGCCAGTGATGTGAATGTGCGGAGATAATCTGCAAAGGTTTGGTTACCCTGATGCAGTTGCTTTTTGGCAACTGATCTTTTGTGTGGATTACCAAACTGGCTGAGGAATGTATTTCTGATATTTTCAAACGTGGCATCTGGCTTTTTGGCCACGACCTGAAAATAGTGTCTGTCATTGTTCTGAATGAGTGTGAGGAAGACTGTAATAAGATCCTTATGTCTATTACCCAAAGTTGGGGTAACCCAACCTAAAGGGGGTTTAAGTAATGGTACCCCAACTTAGTTCCGATGGCGCTATCGAGAGCTGTAGTTACCGGATGCTATATTTTATTAGCTCAAAATGACGGCGAAAATGTCCTCCTGTGTACACGTATATGCATGGTTAGGCAAATCCATTTGATCGGTGAGAAAAATGGGTGAATATGCAAAGGGGTGCAAAACTGTGTGGTATTTTCAAGGAATTTTGGGGGTTTTTAATACCCATGCTACTTCAATGCATATTTTGAGGGTCAAGATGACCTCGAATCAAATTTTTGACACGACATTAGCGAAAAAGCAACTCGAGAACGTGCCAACATAGGTCTCCAAATTTTCATAGGCGCTTCGAGGAAGCCCCCACGTGCTTTTGAAGCTAAGTTGGGTTAACCCAACTTTACAAAAATGACAAATACCCATGCCACTTCAACGCATATTTTGAGGGTCGAGATGAGCTCGGATCAAAATTTTGATGACACGACATCAAAGAAAGAGCAGCTCGAGAACTTGCCAACATAGGTCTCCAAATTTTCACAGGAGCTTCGAGGAAGCCCCCACGTGCTCTTAAGCTAAGTTGGGTTAACCCAACCTAACGTCGGGTAATAGACAGCTTATCTGGCACACCTGGATAGGTAAACTGAAAGTATCTGTCTACTGTTTCTATCCAAATCTCAGCATCCTGTCCGATCTTGTATTCCTTAGGTGGATTCATTTTTACCTTTGGAACAAGTGCGGATGGAGCTGGTGCTGGGGGTAAATGACCATCATCAGGGTCTGTGAATACCGGTGGAGCATGATCCTCTGAATAATCTTCTTCTGGCTCCTGTGGTTCTGTCTCTGGGTCTCTGTATCTACTCATGTCGGGTTTCATACGACTGATATTGTCGAAATACCCTATCTCATCAAATCTGGTCTGGGTATCAGCGTAACCAGTAAGCCATTTAGGTATTTTAAACCGACTGGAGGCACCATATGAGCCTAAGATATCAAAGAACCAGGTGGATGGATCCGGATTAATAGCTGGTACTTCTGCCATCTATAAGACAAAACACAATCTTACATTATCTGACTCTCCTAGACAGTCACCACCCACAGTGCTGGGGTGGTGTGCTGAAATCTGTATAGGCAGCCCTGACCGGGAGTCCCGGTGCAGGCCCCTACGACAGACTCCTAGGCCAACACTGGACTGCTGACTGATCTATAGGTTCGTGCGGTGACACACGCTGTGTCACAGGTAGGCTAGACTCCGAAACCGTCCGAGACCGTTCCGGGTATATCTAGCTTAGGGTATATTTATCTTATGAGTTTATCCACACAGTTCGGGAGTTTCTGATATCTAGTGAACTAGGATATTCCAGTATGTGGCAACCCAAGCTTCACACGCTTGACCACTCCCTAGCGTTTTACAACGCAAACGTAGCCCTACCCAAGACCGCTCAGGTCGTCTTCAATCACCTAGAGCGGGGAGACCGTGTTGACGAAACTATTAACGACGAAATCATATTGGTGCATGAGGAGTTGCAAGTGGCAGAGCCAGTAGTGGAACACAAAATGCCAACAAAACGAAAGCGCAGTGCGCTATCCACGAGGTGTGCGCGCCTTTTAAGTTATCCTTTTACAATAGATTTACCACGCGAGTGTTGCAAGTCTACAAGTTTTTATCCCACTCTTATTAAAGGGCAATACACACCACTGCTAGCTTTTTTCAAAGAAAGTTTCAAAGGCCTAAGGCTATTAGATTTCTGCTGCGGACAAGCACCGCGGTATGTTTACGACAATCTTGTGGCGTTCAAGCCCAAGACTATTTTCCTTAAATCGAGGACAAAACTGCCTAAGCATTTCGTGGAAGTAAGTATGTGAAAATGCTTGAAGAGAAAGACAAACTTGCATATATTACTATGGATATGCATACGAGATATGTCTTGGAATCGGAGCAAACGTTGTAGGAGGGCGAGAATATGGGTGGCAGCACGAAGCGGCGCCCCAATCCCACAAGCTTTAACGGTATGAATATCTACACCCCGAAACGTGTGTATAATACACATGTGATTGTGCTGCTGTGAGACTTGGCGTCAAGGAAGGGTTGACGTATGTCTTGCTAGATTGTTTGGTGACAGGGACGCATATCGGGGAAGGGTTATTGAACGTCACGCTCGTGCGGGATCAACGATCGTGGCTATTTGGGGTGTTATGTAGGACTCTCCACATTACGCTGCTTGCAGTGAGCGTTTTCTTGGCGTTGTGTGGCTCCGACGCTGCCTACAATCCGGGACCGAATTGGGATATTCCTCCCGTTCTTATAGACTTGTTACCCCTTCTCGTAGAGGTTGGAGATTCCGCTCGCATCATACCTCTTGGAGTGTGGCCCCTGAAAGATGATGATATGGATACGCTTTACACGTTGGTGGGGAAGATAGATTTGTTGTGCGAGGCCTGGACATCAGCAAAAGGACAAGGTGATGTTAATTAATCACGCTCACTCAGAGGAGGTTTTTGACGATGTGGAAATGTCAGACGAGTTGCAAGGTGGAGATGAGGAAACGCACGAACGTCCTAGAGGTCAATTGCCGCAAGTAAGTGAAGGTTTTGAGGAGTTGACGCGCGGGAATAAGGGTTGGTGGATCGAGAAGATGCGAACGGCATTTGGGAGAAGCCCTCACCGCATTGCGGGTGCGGTGAGGGCGTATATCGAGTCCCTTCCGGCGGGCTTGAGTTCGGAGGTGCACAAGGAGTGCAAAGCGGCATCGGTGTCGTTAGGTGACCGGCGCGTGGAGACGGTGACGAATTGTGTTGTGGCGAATTTGAGGGACGCGTTATCACGCTCAGCACGACGAAACACACGTGCGAACGTTAGTCTAACGAGGGGGATAGCGGCTGCGGCATTTGGGAGCAACTTGGCCGAGGATAACTTGGTGCGTACGGCTTGCACGATGCTTGGTGTGCATCAACGCGTTGGAACGCTTGGGGTGGTTGGACATGCAAACTTTAGGGAGGGGGTGCCCACACTTGGCAATTGCGGAGAGAGGGCGTCGTGGCCTTTGGGAGGGCGTGATGCTTGCGGAACGGAGATTGTCTACCCGATGCTTGACAATGGCGACTTGTGCTCTTATTAGAGCTTTTTGGTTGCACCCGGACACCACTCGAGTTAGTCCTTGCAAAAAGGACGTCGTGTTGGCACGTGACCCCAACACCGGTGCTTTGAGAACACCGAGAGAGTTCATGAGCAAACATTGGTTGGAAGCCTCTCAACTAGTAATATATAGGAGGTTTCAAGCCAAGTACCCCGTTATCAAGATTGGGCAACGTTCCTTTGAGAAGCAAGGGGTGTGCAAGCCGCACAATGTTGTGCGGCTGCGAAGGAAGGACAACATATCTTGTTGGTGTAGGTACCACGAAAACATGAGAATGGTCCTTGAGGGCTTTGACAAGGCCCGAGAGGCGGTGCATTCACCATGTGCGTGCACTTCGGCGACATGTTGCCCACGGGTTCGAAGGACACCTGAGCATAGGCGAAAAAAGGCGGTGGGGAACACGGGAATGGTTTGCACTACTATTGCAACGGCGGGGAGGTCGACATCAACTTTCGCCGAGGGCTTGTTGTGTCCGCGGGTGGGGGATAAGCATGCCATGGAGTGCTTGAGAGGGAGGTGCGAGAAGTGCGGCGGCTTGGCCAACTTCAAAGTGTGTGACAGTGAGGTGCAGCATGAGGCACAAGAATAGTGCAGTGGTCTTGTTATGAGACTTGCGGCACAGGGCAGATGGACGAGGATGGTAAGGAGATTCGGCGACTGCAGTTTGTGCAGAAGAAGACGAAGCTGGCCGCCTTGATCGCCAAGTTGCAGGCGCTGTACCGCTGTTGCTGGGGCACGAGCCGGGGGCTTCGCCAAACTGTCAGTGCAAGGGGAACTTCTTAGTGAATAGCGCGGCCGCAGGGCAACCGGAGGCATGGGCGTGGAAGAAGTTGGAAGGCTGCGGGGATTGCGCGTTTCTGCGGCCATATGCATGTCACACTTTCATGGCATTGCACCAGCAGCGGCAGTTTCAGACGTTCGTGAGGGATTTGCCACTGGGACATGCGGTGTTCTTGTTTGACTTCTCGGAGAATCATTCATTGAACATTCCTCGAGAAGTGCAAAGTCTGCATTGGGTGGTGAAGCAGGCGACCATATTAGTCTGTGTGGTGTGGAGACATGCGTGCATGGCCGTGGATGGGGTGGAATCAACCGCGGAGAACCCAGTGCTGGTGAAGGATTACGTGTACTTGCTGAGCGATGACCGGAAGCACGCTCACCGCTTCATTCATGCGGGAGTTGATCATCAGAGACTACTTCATCGGGCGGGGGATCGCAGAGCCCTTGTTTATCCACGAGTGGGCAGATGGCTGTGCGGGACAAAACAAGTGCGCCGCAGGGTTTGCAGATGTGGCGAACAGCAAATACGAGTGGTCATTAGGTGTACCTTGCCAACGGAACTTCTTTAAAACGGCGCATGCCAAGGGGGGGCAGGATGGGGCGGGGGCGCATGTCAAGCACGCAGCGGCGGTGGCGGTCATATCAGAGGGTGACAAGTGGTATGCCCGCATCAATTGCGCTACAGACCTGCATGCGTTCTGTTGCGAGAGATTGAGCCGACGTGCGGATAGCAGTTACGCCAAGGCAAGAGCGAGCTTCAATCAACGGTTTTTTTACTTGGTACCAGAGGACGCACTGCACGAGGAGGCGGGAGGATTGCATGCGGTGGATCACAATGCTAGTGCAGCATACCAGGCGGTGGATGGGACGCAGCGCTTGCATTCTGTAAGAGGGGGGGAGGGCGAGGGGAAGTTGATGGTACGTGAGCGTACATGCTATTGTGTGAATTGTTATGCGGAGTGTGTGCGCTCCATTCCGGACTCGGAGGGATGCTTGGAGACGTCCCACGTGGATGCGTGGAGAGATGTGGAGTTGCGGCCGGCTACGGGCGCGGCCGCCGTGAGGATTCGCGGCATGGTGGAGGAGTATGCGGCGGGTGTGAGTGTAGCCGTGCGGCGTGGTAGCATCATGGCGGTGAAGAAGGATCCTACGGACGCATCACATGCCTACTACTTGGTGAAGGCGCTGTCTGGTGTCACGGAGGTCGGCGGGAGGATCCGCCGTGATGACTATAGACAGACATTTGCTCCTGGAGACTCGGTGATTTCGGGGAGATACTTTGAGTGGGCGGATCCAGACGTGCAAGATACATACACCTTAGATACTAGCAAGAAGTGCTTAATTCCGTTTGAAGCCGTACTAGCATGTGATGTTCGCCTAGTTAAGAGGGGGGATGTGTACATATGCTACCCCTGAGGGAGCATGAGCGGTTGTTGGCACTTCTGTGAGATTCTAGTGTTATGTATATATTGTAGATATTGTAGATATTGTTATGTTGTTATGTGAATTGCTATGACCTGTACATAATTCGAATAATTTCTCCGTATCATTTGCATATCTCACGCACCCGCAATATATGCAATTTCTGCTTTGCAGCCCTTTTTACAGACGAAATTAGCTCCCCAACACCCCGTGAATATGACCCGATGTGAAATTTCGCTTCTCATTGCCTAGGTATGACCTCTAAATACTTCTCACAACTTCTAATAACTTCACCGTATCATTTGCATATCTCACGCGCCCGCGAGACATGCAATTTCTGGTTTGCAGCCAGTTTACAGACGAAATTAGCTCCCCAACGCCCCGTGAATGTGACCCGATGTGAAATATCACTTCTCGATGCCTAGTAATAACTTCTAGATACTTCTCACAACTTCTAATAACTTCACCGTATCATTTGCATATCTCACGCGCCCGCGAGACATGCATTTTCTGCTCCGCGGCCCATCTGCGACTTGTATAGCAGCCGTGTGGCCACAGTAATTATCGAAAATGTGAAATATTGCCTTCGGGTGATTTCTTATAACTTCTAACATGTTCTTGAAACTTCTTGCGACTTCTTAACCATTTTCATTGATCATGCAATTTATAGTGCAAGCCCGTCCACCTAGCCGTGCTACATGCCACAGTTCTATGAAGAAAAAACAATCTAGTTCGAAAACAAAACAACCGCATCCTGTATAGAATGCCCTGCGGCACAGACGCCCCGTTAGCGAGACCGTTGGGTTTGATCCCAAGCGGGAACCAGGTTCCACGGACTACGGCCTCTAAATGTCTACTGCAGCGGGATATTGGTCTCTGCCAGTCTCAGATGCACCCCATACGCTGAGTTCGTTGGTTCCTCAGCGCGAATGCATGAACAACGGCGGACCTTCGGGCATACACAACCGCCGAAGCGCCTTGCTTCGCTGCGGAGAATGAGCGCACAGCAAACCTAGTTCATAAGAGGAATGCGAATCTTCTCATTAAATAAGCATGGTGTCATCTCGCGTTGACAGAGATGGCAAAGAGCAGCGGCAACTCACACCGACGGAGGAAGCAGATCACGCGTCTGCAGTCTGCGGCTCTTGCAGAGCGAGCGGCGGAATGTCAAGGAGTCGCGGTGCAACGCTGTTGCTGTTAGCCGCTTTCGCGAACACTTTTTAATAATATCACAAAATATTACGCCAGTTACGCCAGGAAACTGATTTTCGAAAGCAACCGTGTTGACAACGAGCGCAATTCCCGCGTGCTTCATTGTTCCAGGAATACTTAACTTCCGATGCGCCCATGTCATGCATCGATTGTACCGGAGATCCGCGCATGCATCAAGGTTTCACGATTTGCACCGGGAATAATCAAAATTTGGTACCAGAAAAATTAAAACCTTAGATATTATATGATATATCCATATACATGGATAACGGTAGCATACTTAGCATCTGCTTGTACATAATATCCCATACATTCACTCACCCATATATCCATTGAATAGGATTTGTTACAAAAATGATGGCGACGAAGAAATACCGGTGGTGCCATGGAACAGATTATACTACTCACACGGAAGAGCGCCACAGGAGGTGTGCACACTCAAGGGCATCATCGGTGTGATCAAGAAGTGGTTCGGCATTTTATGGTGCACGCCTGCATGTGATTTTGGTGCATGCTTGTTGTAGAACTATAAGTATAAATATATATAATATTGATACACATTCGGATTACACAAGGACGAAGGTATGCCATGTACGGGTCACCGTTGAGAGTATAGCTACCATGCCTCCCGTATGCCATTGCCTATATGCGATGCTGCAAATACGATATAGCAAATTTATGGGGTGTCCTCTACAACCAATTGAAAGTGGATAGCAATGGTGTATTCAATCGCCTTCGAAACATGATAAGAATGCGTACAGAGCCCAACATTTGCCAACACTTGTCAAGAGTCCAGCAGCGCACTCGACCGTCACTGTGGTCGTTGAATGACACCGCCATCATATATACAAGTGCTACAAGTGCAAAACCGTGTATTGTCATCCGAGGCTTCCTCTATGAATTCATGCTCCGTACTACCGAGAGGCAGAAGGCTCCCGATATTTGTTATACTCATGACAAACCCGGGGCGGGGGCAAGCCGCAACAACACCTCCCTGACCTCGCTCAAGTCGAATGCAGCCTTTCGAGGCTGCGCTACGTACACCACCGTCCCTCCGTGCACCACGTACATGCGCAGCGGCCACGGTGCGTACTCCCGGTCGAATGCGTTGTCCATTGTGTCGCACACCATAGGCACCCGCCACCCAAAGTCCTCCACGAACTGCGCAGCCACCATCCGACGCTCCTCCTCTCCCCGGTGCTGCCGGATGCTGACGATCCCACGGCTCCCGTTGCACCGGCTACTGCTGATCGGCCACTCGTCCTCCGCATGGGCCTCTTGAATGTATACCCCAAGGAATCCGCTCCGCCCCGAGAACTCCGCCACCAGCGAATGCACCGCCGGCACGAGCCCTCGGAACGGGGGTCACGAGTAGGAACCCGCCAGGATCACCACCGGGAGACCTGGGGACCCAGTAGGGGACCCAGGGACTTGACCCCCCTGCCATCCCCCCCTCCAGCTCACAGGAATTGACCCTCCTGTCCCCCCTACAATCACCTCCCTGCTCAAGTTCACTCGACCCCTCTGCAGTCCAAGCATCGCAAGTTGAGTCAGCAAGGTGCTGGGGCTGCCGTCGAGGCAAGTCACGCCGCAGTCCACGACAGCATCCCCGGCCCTCAGGCAGCCAGGCCGCGCGCGCTGAAACCGCGTGTATACGGGAATCGCCCGGAGCTCTGGGTATTCGTGGATACAACGCCGCACCGCCCGCAGCACCCGCGCCTCGTCACTGAGAGGAACGCCAAAGTGCTCCCGGAGGACGTGGCGCTGCAGGTTCTCGGTGACATCCATCCAGTCGCAACCGGACACGTCCGTTTCCGCCTGCGCGTACGCTGCTTGTACCGCGGGAGATAAACGGAGTTCGTTTTCGGTCTCCAATATGGCCTTGAGCGTGCTTTTGTCCACTGGGAACCGGACCAATCTGTGCGAGTCGCCTTCACGGAGGATCTCCTCCTCCTCAGCTTGCCTCTGTACCTGAGTGGCAACACAAACCAACAAGGATCGCCAGCTGGGCCCAACCCGCTACTAGAGAGGTTCCGCAAAGTGGTCGGAGAACTAAGAAATAAGAAATAAGGGAATCTTCGGTCATACATTCCGTTCACGTCGACAGATGACAGTTCCTTATTTCTCCACAGTTCGTATCTCTCTCCTTAGCTCTCTCCTTAATTCTCCGACCCTAGTGTTAACGATTTTTATCTCTCCGCCCTCCGGCCTCCGGAGAAATAAGAACTGTGGAGAACTAAGGGAATATTTTCCCGATTGAGTACCTCGCTGCCGCAGATTTAAATTTTCGATTCATCTTACGGCAGATCAGATCGTTTCAACCTATTCGCTCTACAACACAGCTTTCCTTTGCATGCGTTCATGGGCAATCGATGATGACATTCTGGGATTCGAAATTTCATAATTATTTCTTATTTGTTAGTTCTCCGCGATTTCATCTGCGGAAACCAAAAGGACATTTTTCGCCGCAGAGAAATAAGCAGAGAGAGAAGCGAAATGACATCGCGCGATGCTGACGTGGCGTCGCGCTTATTTCTTATTTCTTAGTTCTCCACCCTTGTGGAACCTCTCTATTCTGGTTAAATTGGAGCCTGTGGAATTTTAGAGGTTTCTGTGCGGGTAGATGAATCAGAGTTTCCTGAGCCGTCAGATCAAATCCGCAGCCGACTTAGATCTAAAGGCTTTACACACGACCGTATTTAGGAGTTCCGCCCGTGGGAATCCGCAGCTCTATTCTTTTGCCTTCGCAAAAGAACTTCACAAGAAATTTTCCTCGCAGAGAAATTCTTAGTGCGGCACACTGCAAATTTTTACCCCACCTTTTAACGTTACCGTGGAAGTCTAAACCCTTGACGACTTACGACAATGAGTCAAGACGGTGAGCAAAGCGCGTCGGAGAACAATTCTGGCGCGGCTGAACAACCGGCAGCTAAGACCGGAATGGAAGTTCTGTTGGAGCAACAGAGCGCAATGATGCAGCTCATGATGAAGCTGATGGAGACTCTCGCAGCAAGGGTTGAAGTCGCGGAGGCGACGGCAGCGAAAGCCGTTTCGCAGGCTGGTGGTTCCGCTCAGAGCGGAGACGCGGAGTTGGAGGCATTGAAAAAACTCCCGTATGTCCCACACGTTGAAGGGAATCCGTTCCCTGCGAGACCTGCGACACTGGAGACCGATATGCCGCAGATGTACGACCTGTACAACGACAAGACCTACGACGCCCTCTCCAAACGCACCAACTCGTCCATGCGTTACGAGCAGTTGGTGCTTGCCCCTGCGCTTTCGTACATGCACGATGCGATCGCGTTTTCCGAGGTGACCTTGGACTGGTGTCAAGATGAAAAAGATCCCCCAACGGTGGAGGAATTGAGTGAGCGTGTTTTCGCAGCTCACAACACGTTTAAGGGCGTTTTTTCGCTCCTGAACAACAGATACACCATGTTGCAGCTCAGAGCGAGCATGGAGTCTGACGCAACATCGCACGGCGGAGCTGAGGCGTTGCGGGCGAAGTTGGCCTTCATCGAGGAGAAGGTGTACGCAGGCAGCGACGGGCTGGTGAGCGACTCAGTGCTCACGAAGTGGTTGAAGGAGTTCGACACCACGAAGGCGAAGGCCGTGATGAACACGCACGCCAAGGCCAGCGCCAAAGTTTCGACTTTTCGTGACCGTCAAGGAGGCAAAGGCAAAGGCGCAGCGGGCGGTGGCGCTGGAAAAGGTGAAGGTGGCCGCGGCAGCGGCAAGGAGGTAAAGGGTCAGGGCTTGGGCGAGGCGCCCAAGCCCAGACCTAACTTTCCGATCACGGAAATGTTGGACGCCTTCCGCCCCTCGGGGCGTCCAACGGAAAGAGCCCACCCTGCAGGAAAGGGTGCGGAGCAGAAGGGGGGCATGGCGCGCAGCTGGCGCGAATTCCGAGGTCATGCAGTGGATCAGCAAAGGGGCAAGGATGCGCTGGGTCGACAAGGCGCCTTTGCCTTTCGATCACGGAGTGTCGTTGGGCGACGCCACCCCTCCGCAGCTGGAGTGGATGGCCGCAGAGACCGAGCGGTGTCTCAAGACGGGCGCATGGGTACGAGCGAGGAGGCGACGACATGTATCCCGAGTGTTCCTGGTGCCGAAGCCGGGGACGAACAAGTGGCGTCTAGTGATGGACTTCCGCTGGTTGAACGCGCATTGCGTCAAGTCGCGCTGCAAGATGGAGACGCTCAAGAAGCTGCGACGGCTCGCCAAGCCGAACGATTGGTGCATCAGCTTCGACCTCCAGGACGGATACCACGTCGTGGGGATCGACCCCGCCTTCCAGGAGTACATGCAGTTCGACGTGCGGGGGGAGTTATTCCAGTGCGGCGCCCTTCCCTTCGGCTGGAACGACTCGCCTCGAATATTCGTCAAGGTCATGAAGGTGCTCGTGGAGTGCCTGCGTTCTCCGAGATCCGCGGAGGATCGGCGAGAAGTGCGGAAGCTGCAAAGCGGAAGCAAGGTGCGACGACGTTGGGCAGTTCGCAGACGAGCTGGAGGATGCGGCCGCGAGGAGCATCAGCAGGGGGCGCGGGTGCTCCCTTAAATGGACGACTTCCTGCTGCCGCGAGGAGCAGCAGCAGGATCGAGGCGCTCAGGGCGCGCGAGTTGACATCTCGGGTCTTGGTGAGACTCGGATTGTCGCGCAATGAGAAGAAGGGGCAATGGGAGCCGGCAGCTGGTGGAGCACCTCGGGCTCGAGGTGGACCTCAAGGCGGGACACTTCCGCGTGACACCGGCGAGACTGCAGAAGATTCACCTGCAGTCCAAGGCGCTTCTCAGTGAGGCGTCGCCACAGCGGAGGTGGCTCCCAGCTCGGAAGCTGGCAGCGTTCACGGGGCTCTGCCAGTCTGTGTACCTGGCAGTCCCTCCGGCGAGATTGTATCTCAGGGAGCTCCACTTCGTGCTCCTCACGAAGCGGGGATGGGGCGCGAAGGTGAAGCTCACACGGCAGGCGTGGAGCGATATTGAGTGGTGGCTCAGGCTGCCGGCTCAGAGCCGGTGGAACGGTCGCAAGATCTGGCGCAGCCCCATGAGAGCGAAGGTGCACACCGACGCGTCTCTGTTCGCATGGGGCGGGGTGCTGAACCTCAAGCACGCGGCAAGAGGATTCTGGTCCGACGAGCTACGGCATCTACACATCACGCATCTGGAGCTGGAGGCCGTGTACAAAACGGTGCAATCATTCCTGAGAGAGCTCACCGGCAAGGTGGTGCGCCTCTACTGCGACAACCAGGCGGTGGTGGCCATGCTCTCGCACTTCACGTCGCGCAACCCGGAGCTGATGCGGCGGATGCGGCGCCTGTGGATCCTGTTGGACTTAAACGACATCGAGCTCCAGGCGAGGTACATCAAAAGCGAGGCAAACGAGTGGGCCGACCGCTTGTCTCGGGACCGGGACCTAGACGACTGGCGGCTGAACCGCAGGTGGTTTCAGTGGGCAGAGCGGGAATGGCACCAACACACCATGGACCGCTTCGCCTCGGAGCTCTCCGCCCAGCTGCCGCGCTACTACGCACAGTGGCACGACCCGGGGTGCGAGGGCGTGGACTCTTTGGCCTTTTCCTGGCTAGGAGAGGTCAATTGGGTCAACCCCCCGTGGTCCCTCCTCGACGAGGTGGCGCACAAGCTGCGGGAGGAGAAGGTGCGCCGCCACGGTGGTGGCGCCCTACTGGCCGGGGCAGATGTGGTTCCAGCAGCTGGAGGCCATGGCCGACGAGGTGGTGATCCTGCCCCGGAGCAGGGACCTCTTTACTCCCAGCCGGCTGGGAGGGTCCGAGCTGCTCGGGGCCTCAAGCTGGGACGGCATCATGTTCCGCATCTCCACCTCCCGGTGAGCCATTACCTGCAGGATGGGGGGCGGGCGGCCAGGCGGGCTCCGCAGGCGGGCTGCGATGCGGCGCTTCAGGAGCGCTGGAGAGGGGAGCTGGGGGGACAGCTCCCTCACTGAGCTGACAGTGCAGATGCAGGGGGCAGCATTGGGCGACAAGACGGTGGGCAACTACCGGCCGAAGGCTCGGGCCTTCATGGCGGTCTGTGACGCGGAGGGCAGGCAGTGGCTTCCGGCAACGGGGGCCAAGGTGAGGCTGTACATTGCTCACATGCTGGACAAGGGCACGGTGCAGGCGTCCAACATGCAGCCCTACCTGTCCGCCATCAACAACTACCACGAGGACATGGGGTTCCCCGGGCCTGCCAAGGGCCGGGCGATCTCCAGGGCAGTGAAGGGCATGTCCCGCCTCCAGGTGCAGGCGGCTGAAGCCGCGGGTGAGGAGCAGACGGTGCGGACCTGGCTGCCTGCCAGGCATGTCTCGGCGGTGCATGAGCACGGGCTGGGGCTGGAGCCGGTGGGCCGGGCAGCTACGGAGCTGCTCAGGGCGTGCACCTACGTGGTGTTTGCCTTCGTCACCTTCGGCCGGCCAGAGACGGGCGTCTCCATGCGCAGGGAGCACATCAGCATCACAGGTGATGACATCTCCGTGGTTCTCCACAAGGAGAAAGGCAGGGGGCACGTGCGCCTCAGGAGGAGGCTCACCATCCCCGCAGCGGGGGTGGCGGGGCTTGTGCAGCTCCTGCAGCACTGGCAGCAGGTGCGGGATGCCTGTTGGGGGCAGCGCCCGGTGACGGGCTCGGAAGTGCAGGGCAGCTACTGGAGGCTGCCGTGGGAGCAAGGGAAGCTCCAGTCGGCGCAAGCTAATGGCTGGGTGCAGTTGGCATTGGGGAGGCTGGGGTGTGTCCCTCCGGAAGGGGGACACTTCTCTGGCCACAGCACCCGCAAGGGGGCTTGTACCTGTGCCAGGGCTGTGGGCGCGGCGCTTGAGAAGTGCTGCTTCCTGGGCGGCTGGTCTCAGCTGTCCTCTGCCATCCACTCCTACATTGACCCGGCAGCTGTTCCCGACGAGCACATGGAGAGGTACTTCGGGTGGACCACTCCGAGATGGCGACAGCAGCAGCAGCGGCAGCCTGGCACAGAGCAGTGTGCCTAATGATCTCTGTTACATGGCAATGAGATGTGAAGAGCAAAAGAAATGGTTAAATTGGAGCCTGCGGAATTTTAGAGGTTTCTGTGCCGGTAGATCGATCAGAGTTTCCTGAGCCGTTAGATCAAAATCAGCAGCTGAGTTAGATCTAAAGGCTTTACACACGACAGTATTTAGGAGTTCCGCCCGTGGGAATCCGCAGCTCTGTTCTTTTGCCTTCCCTACCCACCCAACCCAGAAGACTCTAAACATTTTGCCTTAGAAGCTGTGCATCAGCCTAAAAAGCATGTGAAGCTGTGAATCAGCCTAGAGAAGACATTCCAAAAAGAGATTTTCTCTCACACACTTAAAAGCATGTAAGAGAAAGCTATTTTTAATGAAATGCTATGCACTGTGCCTGTTGGCAATGAGATGTGAAGAGCAAAAGAAATCTCCCTATCATCACCGCATTGCGCTCAGAGCGGGCGCGCCCAGCCTCAATCCCATCTCACATGCACCCGCTCTTCAATCACCTCGCACCCTCCTGACCACCTCGATGGGAAACCGGTTGCGCACAACGCACCTGCGCGCATGGCGTCGGAGCGCTCGATCATTGGCGGCGGTGGTGCTGCTTGGAAGGGCTCCGGCGCTCGCCGCTGGCGTCCGCCTTGCGCTTCTTCAGCCTGAGTCTAAGAGCCGTCGCTTCAGCTCTCCGCGCCACCGCTTCTGCTTCGGCTACAGCCAACCGGAGATCGTCAATATCCTCGTCATTCTCGTTGTTGTCGGCATCCTCGCTCGCGGTGTCGTCCTCACTCTGTGCACTGTAGTACTCATCATATGGGTCGTCCCTTAGGCATACCACGCCAGCCCCACCCTCCTGCAGAACCACATTTTACAGCACACCTTCCCCTAGAAACTCACTCTCCTGGGAAGTAATTCTCGCTCAAGCGCGGGGTGTGCTATTTGGACCTTGCCTTCACTTGCGCGGTGCCAGTAGCGTGGCCCGCTCGAGCGCGGCGTGTGTCCTACACTACGGGGACCAGTCAGGTAGCAGCGGTGCTCTGGGATCAATAGAGATAATACTAATACTTTAAAAATGCATAAAATCGTGATAAAAAGTGATAAAAATTAATAAATCATAATCATAATAAAGTCCACCCTGTACCTGATTGGTGCGTAGGAGCACATTGATTTCATGAGAAACCTGTGGGATGGTCCTCCCAGGATGGGGCTGGATAAAAGGGCTCGGTTGAGAGTGTGGGTGACCGATGGGGCATGGGAAACTCCCAAGCAGACTTGCAGAGGAACTGATACACCCTAGGGGACACCGGGGTATGAACTGAAATGGGGTGCTCGGGATACATCTGTAGCTATCTAGCTAAAAATGAATAAAAGTCCACCCATGCCGGCGAATTGTCAACTGAAAGAAGCTGGGAGTGGAGGCGCACCTCGTCGGTGTCCTGTGGCGCATCCAAGTAAGGGAGCATCTCCTCCGCCATCGACTGTTTCACGTGAGCGATGGAGTCAAGGCCATCGACGGACATGGCATGCACCTGCCCTCCAGGCAGGATGACTTCCAAAAGCACGTCCTGCGCGTCCCCTTGGTGCGCCCTCTCGTAGTCGTTCATTCCGCTAGTTTCGTGCAGCATGCCTGCAGCGAGCACACACCCCAAACCATCCAACGCCACGCCATCGACCATTCCCTGAGATCCAACCCTAAGGGTCTAGACGTGAGCAATTTAAACGGTGGAGAAGGTGCTGCGATCTCATGCTCAGGGATACAGACAGGAAGAGGGATAGAAGAGTAGGGATAAGGACAGGACAGGGATAGAAGAGTAGGGATAAGGACAGGGACAGGGATAGAAGAGTAGGGATAAGGACAGGGACAGGGATGGAAGAGTACGGATAAGGACAGGGACAGGGATAGGAGGGTAGGGATACTAATAGGGACAGGGAGAGGGATTGAAGGATGGGGATAGGGACAGGGATAGAAGGACAGGGATATTAATACGGGCAGGGATAGGGACTGGAGGGTGTGGGTATGGATAGGGGCAGGAATATGGATGGAGGGATATGGATAGTGATAGGAGGTTGGGGGTAGGGATAGGAATAGGGATAGGTGCAGAGGTAGAGGGTAAGGGATGGGACACATCAGGTTATAGACGGATACGGATGAACAGACAAGTGCCCCGTCTATTAAGCACTAGGGTAAAGACATAGCACAAGGTGCTGGGACATGGCAACAAGTAGAACATGCCGCAGGAAACATGGGGGTGTCAAGGACAGGCAGTTATACTAGTGTTTAAGGAGCATAGTGATAACAGATATAGCTGGCTGGACATATGCCATGACTTTGGGCCTAAATCCAGTCAGCGCTTTCAGCTGGACCTAGCTGCAAAGGTGCTAGTGCTAGGTACCCTTGAACCCCGAAAACATACCTCCACAAAGCCTCGTGACCATGTGCAATGTGGCCTCGGCGCCTATGCAGTAGTCAGCCAAGGTCCTGCCATCTTCAAGTTGCATGCCGTTGAAGATCAGTCGCTGCTGATCTGGAGGAATACCCACTTTATCTTGAATCAGTGCTCTGCAAAGGTCGATAGTGTCTGAGGACTCGACGGATATCGTGAGAGGGATATCAGTAGAAAATAAAGTGTTGATGGTGACCGAGTAAGGCCCGCGTGGCACTCTCCACTCGGCTTTTCTAGCTTTGAACTCAGCTTTTCTTTCAGCTTCAGCTTTAAAGAACTCAGCTTTTCTTTCAGCTTCAGCTTTAAAGACCTCGGCAGCATCCTTGACCCTTTTGGTGCGTATGAACACGTTTCGTTTGAGCTCCTGAAAGCGGCAACCCTCGGTTTCGACGATACCCTCAGCCTCTGATGACGCGCCACTAGTCTTCTCCTCATCGTTACACAATTCTTCACGCCAGGAACTTGACAGAGGCGACGTCCACTGAGCATCCGAGAGGAATTTAGCGAACACAAACTCAGGAACGGTTCCCTTTCCGCCAGCCTTGGAAGCGCTTGGGAGTGCGGTCAGTTGTACGCAGGGTTTCTCTTCAGGGTTACTCTCCGAGCGGACACGACATCCAGGAACTCCTTTCGGATCGCAAACGTGGCCAATCGCTCGATGCTCGTCAAGAAGACCTGTATAGCACAAGGTGGTGCGGGTGAGAGAGAGAGAGAGAGAGAGTATGTATTATCATCGTATCGTATCACAATGTATCACGCAACCTTTCCCGTGTGGAAAGCGTTGTACTCTCAGGTTCGGACGACACGCAGCGCTGAAATTCCCTGAAGATATGAAAGCCTGATCCCAGCGTCCTCGCGCTGAACGTGACATGAAAGCGAAGAAACAGAAAGGCAAGTGCCACGTGCCAGGTGTGACGCTGCGATAGCATATTTTGGGCATACCAACACACGCTTTGTGCTATGATCAGTGACACAAGCTAGTGCTTTTTCAATACGCTTTTCAACGGACTGTGGTTGAACTTGACGGCGGATGCTCGTGATCGAGCTTGAATATGCATACGACGTAGTAGGGTGTTCGGCACCGCTAACGAAGGCAAACTCATTACATACTGACCCTATTGTGGATACTGATTCACTAAGCCCGATGCAGGCTAGTTTGCTAAGCTAATATGAAACTTACCGACGACGGAGCAAGTTACAAGCCCAGATACTTGGTAAGCGGATGCGCTGCTCGTTCGTATCCCTTCGCCGTTCAGCACAGGAAGGGCATGGATTAAGTTCTCCAGGTCTTTGGACGTTCTGGCGTCGTTAGGCAGAGGGATGTATCTCGGAAGCACAACTGGATTCGCTTCGTCGATCGTTACGCACACTTCAATTGCCTTCAGCATTAAAGGGCGCGACACTTCGATACGTTTAGTCAGATCCACAAGCATCCTTGGCTAAAATCTTTGTCAAATAGCGGAAGGGGGGACAATGTATACTGAGTATATATATATATATATCCAGATCTGTATTGATATACACGTGTGTCAACTTAGGTTACAATATTCGTAGAAGAACTTAGACGAAATTTAACGTATCGGTATGGAACAACTTGGTCTCAGATGGCTTGCAATTTTAATATGGTCCCTTCTTTGCAAGGGCGACTCTGCGACAATGTTCCCTCGAGCTGCACAACTTAAAATGGTCCGTTTATTTTTAACAGTGGCAATTTTCCGAATCCGACAGTCCATGTACGATTCCAGAGATCAAAATACGATGCATTCCTTTGTCGCTCCCCAGGAATCTCTTCGGACCTTCCGATGTTCTCAATCTAAAAACATTGGACGGCTCAACTTTAGTTGGGCACCCCTAATGTTCCCGTTTATATCGACACGTAGCACATCGTAAGCGGCAAATCTATGTGGAGCATGAGCGTGAGGTGCGTGACTGACGGCACCCGAGTTTCACGTGACGGGACGCACCCGACCTGAGTTGGCGATTGTGACGCTACTCATTGGACACACGCTACAGTATTCCTTTCGGTGCCCCAGCACGTACACGTTGCTACAGAGTGAGAGTCCCGACAGGAAGCTCGATAAATCGCCCGCCGACGTTCCTCGATAAACCCCGACAATCGCCCAAGCGGCAAGGTTCCACATAAACAAAATATGGATAAGAGCCCAAACGTTCTCTTCTCATTTCACAAAGTGGTTCTAAGTCTTTCTAAGTGGTCGGTTGTTCACTATGACTATCTCCCTATAATTACGTACTTGTCTCACAAGGGAAGTATATAACAACGAATACCAGAGAAGCCAACTTTGGAGAGCATAATTTAATCTATGGGACGGAGCAAGCAAACACGCAAGCAATTGAATGGCTACTATCCCGAGATCCTTGTGGGAGGACCTAGAACGCTCTAGATCCTCCCACAAGGATCACTTTTTCAACAATTTATTTAGGCGCCCCACGAGCTTTCTACAAGTCAACACCAAGAAATACTTTCCACATGGGACCTATACTAAGTAGTATGGTGCGTGGTTTGACGAGAATCCATCATATATACTCCTAGCTAATGCATTTATAGCATGCCTCAACCAAATTTTGAACTGCTGCGCCTTTTAAAGCTTCAAAAGCGGGGTGTATCTTCCATATTTTTTTGCCAATCGTATATCGATCCGTTGCCACCATAGACATGATATATCTCAAGGTATGCATGTATATTAATCATGTTTGGGTCAAAATACGACTTGGAGCGGATAATGTATATTGGACACATCACACGAACGCGGTTACATGGGTAAGATATACACATTCCTTAAGTATGGGGATAATTTCGCATTTTGGGCGTGAGTCTTGGTCCATTTTAGGCTTTAAGGCTAGATCTTTGCCTTGGTGAGCACTTCAGTACTTTAATATGACTTCAAAGTCTCCTTGGGATTTTTGGGGGATTTTTTGAACGGTTAGAACTACCGCTAGAGGTTCTAGAATACGATTTTCAGACCCTGATAATGATGGAAATATTGAATTTCGACGGTACTACACCATGGCATGCGCATATGCGGCGATTAATCCGGCTAGTGTGATATTAAAGGGCTTACAAAATTAGTTTTGGTCATATTCTCGAGGGTTAACAACATACGCACCAACCCGAGCTCGTGTAGCAAGGCCTAGAGTTGTCGGTACCCTAGATCCCGTTGTGGTAGGATCTAGCATTTTGATTAAAATTCTGTGAAAGCACCCACCCAAACCACGCTAAGATTAAAGGTCAAACCATCGACATTTCAAGCAAAGAAATGTTATAGATAATTCAAAAGGTTCATCATAAATATTGCCCCAAAGCATATGCCGGGCCACTATATACGACATACAAGGTCGCCATGCCCATTTGCGCTAGATTCTTGTGGGAGGATCTGGATTAAGGATAGTAGCCATGAAGAATTCAACGCGAAGCAGGTAGTAAAACAAGGCGACGCGGTTCGTACTTCAATCCAAGGGTCGGAATCGATTTGTAATTTTGCAATGTAATTGTCCGATTAATCGATTATTGGTATCGAATCGATTTGGATTTGAGTCGTACAATTATGATTAATCGTGATAACTGCTTTCAAACTCGCAAAACTCGCCACTGTTAAGGGCGAAACAATTAGACAATCAAATCGATTTCAACAAATGTAACAATTATGATTGTTGATAATCGATTACAAAAATAAAACCGATTCCGACCCTTGCTTCAATCCTACTTAGCTTTCATCAATTTCGTGCGTTTCATCGAACCGCGCACACCCAGCCTGGGACAAGTCCTTTCGAGATCTCAACTCGAATCACGCCCTCAGCCCCTCACTCGTTGCGTGTGTCGCAGGACGCGATGCAATCACCTCCTCCAAAGGGCTCCGAGGAAGAGGTGCGTTATAGAACAGGATATATATATATATATATATATGTTCTGTGACTGACGTTGTGAAACTGCAGGTGTGCAAGGCTTGCGGAAACTAAAGTCTGATAAAACTAAAAGATAGTCGGACTTAGGGGTTCGGGAGCCTGTGACACAGTGACACGCAGACAGCACTGCAAGTGACATCCAGGCTAGGGGTGACACAAGGGTGCACCACTGCTCCCCCCCTAGGGGGGGGGAAGTCGATAAAGCCTATCCAACACCAGGTGGGAAGGATGTCATAGCCTGATCGCGTCATGGTGACCTGAAATCGCGACCTGACCTCATCAAGGCGTGACACAAGCGTTGCCACGCTCGTGTCGCCGGCGATTCCTGGCGAAGTACAAACGATCGCTCCCTAGATTCGATGATGCCTCGACTTTTGTTGTTAAATCCCTGAAACTCGACTCTCTGCGCTACAGTTCGTACGATTGGGGCATGCCCGCCGCTGCGGCGGGCATGCCCCATGGTATCCCCCACTGCAAGCTTTAACAAAATTTAACCTTAGCAGCGCCCGCCCTTTACCTTTACCTCTTACTTACTTCTTTCTCGCAAAAATGCCAGGCGCGTGCAATGACCCTGATGCTGCTTCGGGAAAATATATTCAGAAAGTCGAAAACCGCACGCGACGAGAAGAGCATGATGCTGACGGCTGCTGGTTGGTAGACCTGTGCGTCGACTGCAAGTTCGACATCCTCAAAAGTCGTAAAGAAATCGAACGCTGTCGCAGGCAACATGATGGACCGAACTGGTACACCGTCGTCTTCCCAGCATGCGGCGACTGCTTGCCCTACAAATTTAGAACCTTGTGTCTACCTTGTGTTTACCTTGTGTTTCGAGCCAAGTAGGGCCCTACTTGGGCAATGTCGGCAGTAAAATGGCAAAACCAGCCAAAATCGGGTGAAATGAAGTTTCCGATAGTTTGTTTTTTATTGTTGATATCGATGGTTTGGGTCGATGTAAGACATATGGAGCGAAGTTTTGGGTGGAATGGCTTTGGTAACCTCACTTTTTGAGGCCTCAAAGTTGTGCTACTCGGTACCTGCCCTGTACTTGGGGCTGTACCTGGGCTGTACTTGAAAACATTGGGGAAAAATATTTTGGAATCTGTTTTTTGGGGGCTATTACGCTTATTTAGTCCTTACTATGGACAGTCTCCAAAGATTTAACTGAAAAAACATTTTACACTTCCTGTTACAGCACCTCAAAGTTAGGTCAGTATGGGCATTGGGTAGGTAAGGGGTAAGTAGGGGGCAATACCTACCCTGTACCTGGGCTGTACCTGGGCTGTACTTGAAAACATTGGAAAAATATTTTTGGAATCTGTTTTTTGGGGCTATTACGCTTATTTAGTCCTTACTATGGACAGTCTCCAAAGATTTAACTGAAAAAATATTTTACGCTTCCTGTTACAGCACCTCAAAGTTAGGTCAGTATGGGC
>LGRX02026781.1:0-19510 GCA_001247695.2 Cymbomonas tetramitiformis | reverse complement strand
GGATGGGAATGGAGAGGAGGAGACGTCCGACGAAGATGCGCAAGACGAGGAGGGGGCACAGGCAGGGAAAGATAGTGGTGACGAACAATAGCAATCATTTTGTGTAGAACTGCCGTACTGCTTTTGCCGTCCTGACCAGTTCACTTGTAAATATTGTTTATAATTGCATTGTATACTAAAATAATCATATGGACCCGCTGAATAACCATATGGACCCACATAATAATCGCATGGACCCGCTTGATGATCACATGGACCCGTTTTACAATCGCATGGACCCGCTTAATACCCACACGGACCCGCCGAATAATCGTATGGACCCACAAAATAATCACATGGACCCGCTGAATAACCATATGGACCCACATAATAATCGCATGGACCCGCTTGCTGATCACATGGACCCGTTTTACAATCGCATGGACCCGCTTAATACCCACACGGACCCGCGAATAATCGTATGGACCCACAAAATAATCACACGGACCCTCTGAATAACCATATGGACCCACATAATAATCGCATGGACCCGCTTGCAGAGCACATGGACCCGTTTTACAATCGCATGGACCCGCTTAATACCCGCACGGACCCGCCGAATAATCGTATGGACCCACAAAATGATCACATGGACCCGCTGAATAACCGTATGGACCCACATCATAATCGAATGGACCCGCTTGCAGAGCACATGGACCCGTTTTACAATCGCATGGACCCGCTTAATACCCACATGGACCCGCCGAAGAATCATATGGACCAACAAAATAATCATATGGACCCGCTGAATAACCGTATGGACCCACAAAATAATCGTATGGACCCACAAAATAATCACATGGACCCGCTAAATAACCGTATGGACCCGCTTGCAGAGCACATGGACCCGTTTTACAAACGCATGGACCCGCTTAATACCCACATGGACCCGCCGAAGAATCGTATGGACCCACAAAATAATCACATGGACCCGCAGAATAATCGCATAGACCCACATACTAATCACATGGACCCGCTTAATGCCCACGTGGACCCGCCGGATAATCATACGGACCCGCTTAATACTCACACGGACCTGCTAAATTATCGCTTGGACCCGCCTAAATACCACATGGACCTGCCGAGTAATCATATGAACCCATCGAGCGAGCGCCCAAACGGGGGGGGGGGTCCATGCTGGGTCCATGTGATACATTCCCTACGGGTCCATGCGTCGCATGGACCCGTAGGAATGTCTGACCATCGGACCCATGTGCCCCTCATCGGTCCATGTGGGGTCCATGTGATGATAACTGAGTGGTCCCCGTGAAGTCCATGTGATTGTACCTACTGGTCCATGCGGGGTCCATGTGGGGTCCATGCGTCGCATGGACCCGTAGGAATGTCTGACCATCGGACCCATGTGGCCCTCACCGGTCCATGTGGGGTCCACATGCTACGTACACACTAAGAGGTATCACATGGACCCCACATGGACCCATAGTGAGGGTCCATGTGAGGTCCATGTGACTGAAAACCGTATGGACCCCACATGGACCTTCAGTGGACCCCATATGGACCCCTAGGGAGAAATGTCTGACCAGAGCCGTCGCAAAAAGTTCGGCAAGAAAATGCATAATCGAACTAAATGGAGGTTTTCCGATGTTTGGAGAGTTACTAGGCCTTATTAGGGCAATAATAAGACCCCGTGAGGGAAAATTTTTGATTTTTTTTTTTTGGTGCTCGCCGGGGGGCAAAAACGCTGTTTTCGGGCCATTTTGAGTGCGAGGGGGCTAGAGGATTTCAGTTAGGTGACCGAATCGCGCGTTTGAACTTCGTGGGACCTTTCAAGGACCATCACGGGCAACTTAGTGGAAGAAATGATGAGAAATTTCAATTTGGGTGCTCGCCGGGGGCCAAAATGGCTGTTTCTGGGGCCCGAGCAGGCCATTTTGCGTGCGTGGGGCTAGAGGATTTCAGTTAGGTATCCGAATCGCGCGTTTGAACTTCGTGGGACCTTTCAAGGACCATCACGGGCAACTCAGTGGAAGAAATGATGAGAAATTTCAATTTGGGTGCTCGCCGGGGGCCAAAATGGCTGTTTCTGGGGCCTGAGCAGGCCATTTTGCGTGCGCGGGGCTAGAGGATTTCAGTTAGGTATCTGAAACGCGCGTTTGATTTTCGTGGGACCTTTCAAGGACCATCACGGGCAACTTAGTGGAAGAAATGATGAGAAATTTCAATTTGGGTGCTCGCCGGGGGCCAAAATGGCTGTTTCTGGGGCCTGAGCGCAGGCCATTTTGAGTGCGCGGGTGCTGGAGGATTTCAGTTAGGTGACCGAATCGCGCGTTTGAACTTCGTGGGACCTTTCAAGGACCATCACGGGCAACTTAGTGGAAGAAATGATGAGAAATTTCAATTTGGGTGCTCGCCGGGGGGCAAAATGGCTGTTTCTGGGGCCTGAGCAGGCCATTTTGAGTGCGCGGGTGCTAGAGGATTTCAGTTAGGTATCTGAATCGCGCGTTTGAACTTCGTGGGACCTTTCAAGGACCATCACGGGCAACTTAGTGGAAGAAATGATGAGAAATTTCAATTTGGGTGCTCGCCGGGGGCCAAAATGGCTGTTTCTGGGGCCCGAGCAGGCCATTTTGCGTGCGTGGGGCTAGAGGATTTCAGTTAGGTATCCGAATCGCGCGTTTGAACTTCGTGGGACCTTTCAAGGACCATCACGGGCAACTTAGTGGAAGAAATGATGAGAAATTTCAATTTGGGTGCTCGCCGGGGGCCAAAATGGCTGTTTCTGGGGCCTGAGCGCAGGCCATTTTGAGTGCGCGGGTGCTGGAGGATTTCAGTTAGGTGACCGAATCGCGCGTTTGAACTTCGTGGGACCTTTCAAGGACCATCACGGGCAACTTAGTGGAAGAAATGGTGAGAAATTTCAATTTGGGTGCTCGCCGGGGGCAAAAATGGCTGTTTCTGGGGCCTGAGCAGGCCATTTTGCGTGCGCGGGGCTAGAGGATTTCAGTTAGGTATCCGAATCGCGCGTTTGAACTTTGTGGGACCTTTCAAGGACCATCACGGGCAACTTAGTGGAAGAAATGATGAGAAATTTTAATTTGGGTGCTCGCCGGGGGCCAAAATGGCTGTTTCTGGGGCCTGAGCAGGCCATTTTGCGTGCGCGGGGCTAGAGGATTTCAGTTAGGTATCTGAACCGCGCGTTTGAACTTCGTGGGACCTTTCAAGGACCATCACGAACCACTTCGTGGAACACTTCGTGGAACACTTCGTGGAACACTTCGTGGAAGAAATGATGAGAAATTTCAATTTGGGTGCTCGCCGGGGGCCAAAATGGCTGTTTCTGGGGCCCGAGCAGGCCATTTTGCGTGCGCGGGGCTAGAGGATTTTAGTTGGGTATCTGAATCGCGCGTTTGAACTTCGTGGGACCTTTCTTCGCCTGCGCTGCCTTCTTCGCTGCAACCTTGGCTGCCTCCGCTGCTTTCTTGCCCGCCGCATCCTTCTTTGTGGCTGCCTCCTTCGCCGCCGCCTGCTGCCTCGCCATCTTCTCTCGCTTTCCGGCCGCGGCCTTGGCCGCCGCCTTCGCCGCAGCACCTGTTTCCGAGACGGCATCCGCTGGGCCCCCATACACGGGCTTCAGCTCACCTCCAGCATGGCATCTTCCTTCTTCTTGCGGTGATTGAAACTTGCGACCTGCGCGAAAGTCCCCGCCTTGTGCGCCTCGTGAAACCTCCCGCAGGATTCTTGCAGAAGATCCCCTGCGTCCTCCCTTGCCTCCTACGCGATGATGTTCTGCACCCTTTTCCCGCCTTTCGCCGTGAGGCTGCTCACGCGAAACAGCACCAAACGACGCTCTCCTGCCTCCGCCCCCTCCAGAATCCACGGGCCATACACCCAACAAGCCACCCCGTTGTTCGGTTTCCCAGGTTTCACCGCGGGGCCCGCAATCCAGCACTTGTTCGGGTGCTTCTCGTGCGTCACCACCCTCCCAAACGCCATATCCCCCCGAAGACTATTCCGCAGGGACACCTTCTCATGGAGTGTCTAGGCGATCGTGGGCGACGGACACTTAATCGCCTCGCAGTAGATCACGTTCTCATACATTGCTTGAAAGTAGTATTTTATCATCGGCGGATTAGGCAGCAGCGCCCGTGAGTCCACGGGGCAGATTCGCGAGAGCAGAGAGGCCATCTCACGTACCGGAAACGTCACGTTCTCCCGGCGGCTTCGCTCCCACCAAGTCGATGTAAAAGTGCACGGCCCAGCGCGGCCACCCCGTGTGCTTAAACCCCGCCCCGGTATGCACCAACCTCCCATGAAACACCAGCACACTCCTCGCATTTAAGAACATTGTTACAGTACCCCCGCCAACCCCCTGCCCTCATGTGATGGTATTGCCCCGCCTTCACCTTGTGCGACCCAGGGTACACCACAAACTGGTACTCCTCCAAGTACACCATGAGCACTCCGAACTCCCCCTCGTCGTAGGGCCTCCCTTGCCGCTCCGCTCCGCAGTGCGTCATGATGAGGCATGTCCGCGCCATGTTCCCAGACCGCATCTCCAGCTCCCTGCTTTCCACCTCCCCCAGCTTTCCTAGCACATCCCCCCCCCACCGCCTCCACCCGTTTCATCAACCCTGTCTTCTCCTCCACGTTGACAATGAAACGGTGATCGTCCGGTGTGGAGTGAATCTTCACCCCTTTCTCGTAGCACTTCATGAAGTTCTGCTTCACGTTTTTCGTCAGGTACCCTTTGTGAAACTCCTCGTGTACGTTGTCCAGGTCCGCTGCATCTTCCATATGCGCGACGAAAAAACCGGCTTCCTCCAGCTGCACTTGCCAATCTGGAGGGTAAAGCAGGGAAAGCTTGGAAGGTGCAGCAGGAGCCTCGTCCCCAGGCTCCTCTACAGGATGGTCCTGCCTCCATCGCCTCCCCCGCTGCCTCCCCTCCTCCTGCCGCGATCGTCTGCCCTGGTGCCTCCTGTGCTGGCTCCTCTGCTGCCTCCCTCCCGTCGCCACCATCGCCTGCCCTGTTGCCTCCCTGTGTTGGCTCCTGGGTGTGGCCTCCCTCCTCCCGCCTCCATCGCATGCCCTCCTCCCTGCTGTGCTGCCTTCTGTGCTGCCTCCCCTCCTGCTGCCTCCATCCACTGCCCTGCTGGCTCTTGTGCTTCCTTCTGTGCTTCCTCCCCTCCTGCGGCCGCGATCGCCTGCCCTGCTGCCTCATGTGTTGGCTCCTCTGTTGCCTCCCCTCCTCCTGCCTCCATCGTTTGCCCTGTTGCCTCCCCGGTTGTCTTCTCTGCTGCCTCCCCTCCTGGTGCCACCATCGCCTGCTCTGCTGCCTGTGGTGCTGCCTCCTCCGCTGCCTGCATCGCTGCCTCCATCGCCTGCCCTGCTGCTTCATGTGCTTCCTCCAGTGCCGATCCCTCCGATGCGGTTGCTTCCCCTTTTCGCGTTTTCCATGCGTGATTCATGACTTTCGCCAGGAACATTATTATGGGGAACACCGGATCTCCTGCATGCTCTTTCGCCTGCGGTGCTGCCTCCTCCGCTGTTTGCAGTGTTGCCTCCTCCGCTGTTTGCAGTGTTGCCTCCTCCGTTGCTGCGTCGATCGCCTCCCCCGCTGCTCACGCCCCTGAAACTTCCTCCATGGGGGTCGTAGCTAGCGCCGATGAGTCGGAGGGCTGCTCGTCAAAAAACGCGGGTTGCTGAGCGTGCAGGCCGTTGAACGGGCCTTTACAGTTGGGCCGATGGCACCAGGCGACATCGCCCAACTCCACCCCGATGCCAACCGCGCAACGGCCGTGAAACCCGCGTTTACAAATTCTGCAGGCGTGGCCCACTTTCGAGCCTTGCGCTGCGCCCTTCCCGCAAAACAGGCGGTGCTCGCGGGTAATGTCCCCGCAGCGCTTGCACTCCCCTTTGTTCTGCGGAGATTCCGTGGCGCAACCCCTCTGAAAAAAGCCCTGACATAGCGTGCACTTCGTCTCCTGCACTTCGACCATCGGTGCCTTTCCATAGTGTGAGCAATCTGGCACCACATATCCTAGGCGAGGGGCGAACAGAGCTTGCTTCCTCCTCTTGGTTGGCGCATCCGCGCCGCTGGCCATTGAAAGCGCTTCTTTTCCACGCTTAGACATTTTTTATCGATCCGTGTTGTGAGTATAAGTAGAAAGAAGATTTTAGTAACTATGTGTTAGTTACAACTGAAAAACTTGTGAGTACTTTCGCCAAACCGTTAGCTAGCAAAAATGTGAAAATGCGCATGCGCTTCACCGGCCGCGAGATCAGTCCAGTCACAGGGAGACTTAGATCTCGCGGCCGGTGACATCTTCTGCGCAATTATACCATAATCTGATGTGTACGAAGAAAATTTTCACCGGCCGCGAGATCAGTCCAGTCACAGGGAGACTTAGATCTCGCGGCCGGTGACATCTTCTGCGCAATTATACCATAATCTGATGTGTATGAAGAAAAATTTCACCGGCCGCGAGATCAGTCCAGTCACAGGAAGACTTAGATCTCGCGGCCGGTGACATCTTCTACGCAATTATACCATAATCTGATGTGTACGAAGAAAAATTTCACCGGCCGCGAGATCAGTCCAGTCACATCGGAGCTTAGATCTCGCGGCCGGTGATGCGTGTATGCGTGAACTAGACCTGAACGGACATGAACGGATATGGGCGTTGCAGTCAGATACAACACCGTGATTATTGTATTTATCGAAGATCTTCTTTAGTCTTCTGGAGCGGAGGCGGTGCTGACGCTGTCGCTGGCTCCCTGCAGCAAAATTGAACGCTCTCCACGCGGGTATGCACGGCCGCCGTTCTGCCGCACTTCATCCTTTCGCGCTGGGGTATCAATCAGCTTCGCTTGAGATAGATATGAAGCTGCCGCTATGTCTAGCTGATCCCGCAATGCCTCCCTCCGCCGCACTCGCGTTCCCCCCAACTTACACACGTTGACAACGGGCAGGTGCCCTACGATTTTAATTTATTTCCCAGCTTGGGATCAAACCCAACGGTCTCGCTAACGGTTTGTCTGTGGCGCAGCGCATTCTACAAATTGCGGTCGTTTCAGATAGCGTTTTGGTTTGTTTCAGATAGCAGTGCTGGCAAGGACTGCCCTTCACCCTTCGGTGCACTGCACGCTTTTTTTCATGGTTACAGGCGGGTGAGCCAAGATGGTGAAAGGGGGCTGCAGTCTCGGTGGGAATAACACCCACTGAGCTCAGGTTGAACTCCTGACAGCTCCGTCTCGGGCGCACACTCGGCTGGGCACTGCGCAGTCGAGTGTGCGGCCAAGACTCAACGGCATTCGCTGTGCATAGCATTTTGCAACACTTGCGTAAGATAGGTAAGCCCGCAACATATCACACAGCATAGCAGGGCACGGCAGCCGGCTCCGGGAGTGGCGTCCGGAGGTTCGGCAATGCAGAGCACAGAACCGCATATGCATATCACAGCAGGACACAGCATGCGCATAAGCATATCATAGCACTGCACAACGGAGAAATGCATGTTCATAGCATAACAAAGCACAACATTTGCACATGCATAGCAACGCACAGCACAGCACAACACAGCAGGGCATCCGGCTCTAGGAGTAGCATCCGCAGGTCAGGCACTGATTGGCACAAAACAGCATATGCAAATCACAACAAAGCATAGCACGGCATGTTCATATGCATATCAGCACAGCATAGCATTATCACGGCACAGCACGACACGGCTTTTGCATATGCGATGCACAGCACAGCACAACACAACTTTTGCATGGCCGGTCACTGGCCTGTACAACACAACTTTTGCACATCATCACGATACAGCCTGACACAACACAGCTTTGCATAGCACGATGCACAGCAGGGCACAACCTGACTTTACTTCATGCACGATACCATGACTGACACAACACGGCTTTTGCATATGCGATGCACATCACAGCACGACACAGCTTTTGCATATGCGATGCACAGCACAGCACGACACAGCTTTTGCATATGCGATGCACAGCACAACATAGCTTTTGCATATGCGATGCACAGCACAGCACAACACAACTCAACCTTTCCTGCAGGGTGGGCTCTCGTCGATGGGCGTCCCGAGGGGCAGAAGATGCCCAGCGATTCCGTGTGCGGAAATTAGGTGTGGGCTTGGTCATTACACCCAAGCCCACACCCCCTCCTGCCTTTCCCAGCGCTGCGGTCACCACCTTCTACACAAGCTCCACTGCAGAGTGTCCCGACTGTCCACTGCTGCAAAGTCGGGCGTGCGCCCGAGACTTGGCAGGATGCTCGCATCGCATGGCGCAGGGAAACGAATGATAGGTTAGGATAACATATGCATACGTATGCACAGCAAATCATATATGTATAGCACGCGCACAGCAAAGCATATAGGCATCGCACTCGCACAACACCTTGGCATATATGCATTGCACATGCACAGCGTTGACGCATATATGCATATTACGTGCACAACAAAGCGTGTATGCATAGCACATACACAACGAAGAATATATGCATAGCACACGCACAGCACTACATATATGCACAACACAAGATTTGCGTATTCATATCAATACCACAGCAAGGCATATGCATATGTATATCAATATATACCACACAGCAGGGCACCGCAACGGCAAGTGCCAGGTTGTTGCGCGGGGGACACTTGCACACTGTTGTGCACAATTTTGAATCGGGGCGCAGCGCATTCTACAAATTGCGGTCGTTTCAGATAGCGTTTTGGTTTGTTTCAGATAGCAGTGCTGGCAAGGACTGCCCTGCACCCTTCGGTGCACTGCACGCTTTTTTTCATGGTTACAGGCGGGTGAGCCAAGATGGTGAAAGGGGGCTGCAGTCTCGGTGGGAATAACACCCACTGAGCTCAGGTTGAACTCCTGACAGCTCCGTCTCGGGCGCACATCCGACTGTGCACTGCTGCAAAGTCGGGCGTACGCCCGAGACTTGGCAGGATGCTCGCATCGCATGGCGCAGGGAAACGAATGATAGGTTAGGATGACATATGCATACGTATGCACAACAAATCATATATGTATAGCACGCGCACAGCAAAGCATATAGGCATTGCACACGCACAACACCTTGGCATATATGCATTGCACATGCACAGCGTTGACGCATATATGCATATCACGTGCACAACAAAGCGTGTATGCATAGCACATACACAACGAAGAATATATGCATAGCACACGCACAACACTACATATCGATGCACAGCACAACACAACATTTGCGTATTCATATCAATACCACAGCAAGGCATATGCATATGGATATCAATATATACCACACAGCAGGGCACCGCAACGGCAAGTGCCAGGTTGTTGCGCGGGGGACACTTGCACACTGTTGTGCACAATTTTGAATGGAGTGAAAACACTGAAAATGGCCTGCTTGGGCCCCAAAAACAGCCATTTCGGCCCCCGGCGTGCACCCGAATTAAAATTTCTCATCATTTCTTCCACAGAGTGGTTTGAGAGGGCTGCCAAAAGGTCCCACGAAATGCAAACACGCGATTCGGATAACTAACTGAAATCCTCTAGCACCCGCGCACTCAAAAATGGCTAGATCAGGCCCCAAAAACTGCCATCTGGGCCCTAGCGAGCACCTGAAGAAAAAAGAATCACATCATTTCTTCCACAAAGTGGTTCGTGATGGTCCTTGAAAGGTCCCACGAAGTTCAAACGCGCGATTCGGATACCTAATTCAAATCCTCCAGCTCTACGCACGCAAAATGGCCCGTTCAGGCCCCAGAAACAACCATTTGGGCCCCCGGCGAGCACCCAAATTAGAATTTCTCATCATTTCTTCCACAAAGTGGTTCGTGATCGTCCTTGAAATGTCCCACGAAGTTCAAACGCGCGATTCGGATACCTACTTCAAATCCTCTAGCCCCGCGCACGCAAAATGCCCTGCACAGGCCCCAGATAAAGCCATTTTGGCCCCCGGCGAGCACCCAAAAAAAAAATTCTCATCATTTCTTCCACTAAGTGCCCCGTGATGGTCCTTGAAAGGTCCCACGAAGTTCAAACGCGCGATTCGGATACCTACTTCAAATCCTCTAGCCCCGCGCACGCAAAATGGCCAGATCAGGCCCCCAAAAAGCCTTTTTGGCCCCCGGCGAGCACCCAAAAAAAAAATTCTCATCATTTCTTCCACAAAGTGGTTCGTGATCGTCCTTGAAAGGTCCCACAAAGTTCAAACGCGCGATTCGGATACCTAATTCAAATCCTCTAGCCCCGCGCACGCAAAATGGCCAGATCAGGCCCAAAAACAGCCTTTTTGGCCCCCGGCGAGCACCCAAAAAAACAATTCTCATCATTTCTTCCACTAAGTGCCCCGTGATGGTCCTTGAAAGGTCCCACGAAGTTCAAACGCGCGATTCGGATACCTAACTAAAATCCTCTAGCCCCGCGCACTCAAAATGGCCAGATCAGGCCCAAAAACAGCCTTTTTGGCCCCCGGCGAGCACCCAAAAAAAATTTCTCATCATTTCTTCCACTAAGTGACCCGTGATGGTCCTTGAAAGGTCCCACGAAGTTCAAACACGCGATTCGGACACCGACGGGAAATCCTCTAGCACCCGCGCACTCAAAATGGCCTTTTCAGGCCAAAAACCATCGATTTTGGCCGCCGGCGAGCCGGAAAATATTTTTTTTGAAAAAAAAAATTCACTCCGAGTCTTACCATTGACCTTAAAAGGTCACACAACTCCAAAAAGTTGCAAATGTTGCATTATGCATGTGACCACTTTGTGACACTCGAGCTTTTTGCGACTGCTCGTCGGGAGTCTTCTCCTTGTCAAGGGCGTAATTGCAGTCGATGATCGTCCCCGTGAAGGGCAGTCTCGGGACGTCCTTCACATCGTTCATGCTGCCCTTGACGATCTTCCAACGAGGGAACATCGGCACGTCCGTCTCATGTGTTGGCTCGTCGTCCTCCAGGCCTGCCTCTCCTGCAACCTTAGGCTCCGGCCCGTCGGTCCGCGCCTCCCGATAGATTTTGATGTCGACTTTCACCTCGATCTGTTGCAAGCCTTGGATGTGAGCCGCGCGTGGCGCCTGCGCTTCTTTGAGATTTGCCCGCGCGTTCTCGACGTAATTCAAGATCGCGTGCGGAACTTCCCCAGACCCCCCCCGGCGCGCTCCCCCCTGAGTTGAAGGTAAGCAGCCGATCAACGACTCGATTTTCTCTTGGGAGCTCCAGTAGGGGGTGAACTCGGCCTTGAATGCGTCCCAGGTTTGCAATCCCGCCGCGGACACCAAGTGCTTCTGCACCGTGCGTTCCTTCTTGAACTGGCTTATCATCTGGCCCCCCTCTTTTACTGACAACTCCTTGGCAATAATCAGGCGCAGATACGTGTCCACCTTGTCGAACTCCGCATCCTCCGCCAAGCCGCCCAAATTAATCCAGAACGTCATACCCATGGATTTGGCATTGTGGAGAAACTGAGCTTCTTCCACCAAAATGCCTGCCCCTCTAGACGAGCCCGCTCCGTGGTCCCCGCCTCCTCGTTGCACCTCGTCTTCCATCTGTAAGTAAAAAAAACATTTTTAGCATGTCTTAAAATATAGAAAAGGATGCTTTGGGAGGGAGAACACTGTTTGAAGCAGAAGTAAAAAGCAATTTACCTGTCGGTTGGAGGTGGCCTTTTTGCCAGCTTTCTGTCGGGTCCGCTAGCGGGCGAAGATGAGGCCTTGCGTATTTTGGTCTTCGAAGCCAAAGGGTTTTTCATGCCCTTCAGGTCAAACTTTCTGTAAGCCTCCATGATGCCAACGCAGAGGTCCCACGTCTGCGGTCGGAAATTGGAAATGGTCCAGTGCATGAAGTAGTGGTTGATTTGCGTGGCGCCGAACACAGAATGCTTGGACATCGCTACTTGCTTCACATGCGTCTCCATCGACTGGTTCAAGTGAGACATTACGGGGTACCAACTTTCGACCCGGGCATGTAGCACGGCTAGGTGGGCCCGGATTGCATAATCGATGAAAATGACATTTAGAAGTCGCAAGAAGTTTCAAGAAGTACTTAGTGGTTAAAAGAAATCATCTAGAGGCAATATTTTATATTTTTGATAATTGTAGTGGCCACAGGGCTGCTTACAGGTCGCGGACGGGCTGCCGTACATACATTGCATATCTTGCGGGCGCGTGAGATATGCAAATGATACGGGGAAGTTATTAGACGTTGTGAGAAGTATTTAGAGGTCATCCGTAGGCAATGAGAAGCAAATTTTCACATCGGGACATATTCACGGGGTGCTGGGGAGCTAATTTCGTCTGTAAAATGGCTGCAAAGCAGAAATTGCATATCTTGCGGGCGCGTGAGATATGCAAATGATACAGGGAAGTTATTACACGTTGTGAGAAGTATTTAGAGGTCATCCGTAGGCAATGAGAAGCGAAATTTCACATCGGGACATATTCACGGGGTGTTGGGGAGCCAATTTCGTCTGTAGAATGGTTGCAAAGCAGAAATTGCATATCTTGCGGGCGCGTGAGATATGCAAATGATACGGGGAAGTTATTACACGTTGTGAGAAGTATTTAGAGATCATACCTAGGCAATGAGAAGCGAAATTTCACATCGGGACATATTCACGGGGTGCTGGGGAGCTAATTTCGTCTGTAAAATGGTTGCAAATCAGAAATTGCATGTCTCGCGGGCGCGCGTGATATGCAATATTAGAAATCACAATGTTAGAAGTCATTGCAAGTTATCAGAAGTTATCACAATGCATTATCACATGAATACTTTTACTTTGCCCTAATGATACGCATATTATTGCAGTTGCAGGAGTTGGGGCACTAGCAGTTGCCGGGTGGCGGGTGCTAAAGCTACAAGCGCATGCCCTACGGGGGCATCGCCTACATTCCTAGGAGTTCACCGCCTATCTATCGTGGCATGCTAAACTGTAACTCCTCTATCGAGACGCCCGAGGCCCTACCGAAGTCAGAGGTGGCATTCAATGGCGTGGGCTGCGGGTGCTGGAGTGGCTGGAGCTGCTGGAGCTGTTGGAGCTGCTGGAGCTGCTGGAGTTGCTGCAGCTGTCGGGCCTGTGGTTGCTGAAGGAGCATGGGCTGGGACTGCTGCATTTGCAAAGTCTGGGGAGGTTGCAGGAGAAGGGGTTGCAGCTGCTGGGTCTGCTAGCTTGGACGCTCGACGAGATGATAGAGGTCGCACAAGAATGCTTTACGGATGGTGTAATATGCGAGCACACCGATAAGATCTTCGACTTCAGCTCTTGGTTTGATGGTCACGTCTTCGATTGCCACAATATTTTGGCACAGCAGGCTTTCAAGTTCAAGAAGAACGAGCACGGCGAAGTGGGCATGCAGTAATAACAGTATTCCATTTCACCCAAATGGTTACCCGAGACTCCATTGCCAAAGCTTGTTTCTACACCCCCTGTCGCGGGGTCTGGATACATCAAGCCGATTCCTTTTACCGAAGAAGGCATCGAAAAGCTCGAGCATACCTTACAGGCGTTGAAGGACATTTTGGGCACAAAGCTCACGGAGGTGCACGAAAAGTTTTGGCGCGAGGATGTCATCGAGAAACAGCGCCACCTAACTGCTGGTGGAGAATGTCAAGCGCCCGCGATACCCTTCCAGCATCCCGAGAAAATCGCCATCGAGCGCAATGCCACCTTGGTTCGACTGATAGAGGCGCCCGCGTTGGCGATAGAAGCTGCCGGGGCTGCCGCCGTCCCCGCTATACCCGTGCGCATCCAACGCCGAATTGATCGAGCGCCGATAGAAGTGTACAACGGTAAACGGAAACACCAAGGTCGAGCCCAAAAGCGAGCAGAGCAGTACGTGGACAACGTCCAGTGGGAGGTCACCTACGGCCAGATGACAGTCGGCAGCTTTGCGGTGGCTCTCGCGGTGGAATCTGAAAACGACAAGTTCGCTTTCCGCGTACAACTGAGGCGAAGCGAATGGTCGGATCCGTTGTACTTGGTGAAGGTGGAGGCGCGCTATCCGTCAACTCAACAGCTGCAATATCGCTATTTCCAACCCAAAAAGCGCACCGACACCAAGAAGAAGCACCTCGGCAAGCAGCTTGCGAGTCACCCAGGAGCTTTCGCAGCGCCACCGGGGCACCGACCGTCTACCGAGACTTTCGATAAGAATGAAATATATAGTGCTGGCATGGAATGTGGATGCGAATGACCCCGAACGGAGTATACCGAACGAGCAATACGCGCAGATATTCGTCGCTTTGCTTGCACAACAATCCAAACGCACGCGCAAGGACCTAGGTGACTTGAATGAATCGGATGATTCCGACACTGAAGACGAAGCTTTTGATAATTGCGTAGCTGTAGCGGTAGCACCTGAAGTGGACGCGTAAAGCAAGACGGAAAAAAAAACATGTAAATAATATGTGTATAACGTTGTCGCGAACTTATGCACGAAGCGTCCACACAAAGCACAACCCTCTAGCCCTACTACTAGACAGTCTTACTTATTGTCAGTGCCTATACAACACTAGCTCAACTTTGCATATGTTTCCTTATATGACTGCACAGTTATCTTGCTACTTCAACTATACAAAATCTCAAAATTTTTGATATCTCTTTATCTCTTCTCACAACTTATGCAAGCTCTTTTTCTCAACATCCCCCATCTGTAGCTGCCACTGGTAGCACAGACATTAGATAAGAGCTTGCTCAGCATCTTCTGTTGTAACACCATCCATTGCGAACTTGCCCATGCTGAAGGTAAACATACCCACTCCAGAAGCTTCTCCTCCTCGCAACATCCTGGCTCTTGTCAAAGGGTTACGAAACACCATGACCCACATGCATCTTCTGCCAATAGGTCCATGCTCCAAATGCCCAATCACATGTAAACGCCCAGCGTGACACAGCTTACGAAAGTATTGTGCCCTGCTCTCTGTCATATCTGTCATGTAGTGCGATGGCACGTGAATACAAGCCACCACTCGACTGGCCAGTACTGCCAATGGCAACGCAATATCCAGCACTGCGAACCAGGGTGAAGTCACCACCGCGTCACACACCCCATACTTCTCCTTCCAGGCTCGATAATTGCCCGGCTGTAAAGCATTGAGGGCTTCGTGCCACTTCAACTGCGGATTCCAATCATTGTTCATAACCTTTAGGTGAGGCCATTCCAACGACATAACCTTGCCAATGACACCTGTGCCAGCCCAAGGATCCCACACCTGTGTGATCTTCTCCCAAGTCACCTCGTGCGCCAAACGTCTGACCTCCTGAGGAACTGTCATCACCAATTCTAAGCCCCAATCCAGCTGGCTGGCAATCTTCACCTGAGCTCTGCTCAATTGCGTCACATCTCCTCTCTTCTGCACTTCCTCGGGGCTCATGGCCTGCACCGTGGACCTCTTGCGAAGACTCCTCGCGCGAGTGTGCTGCTCTGCACACTTCCTGCTCAAGATGGTACGATGGCCCTCATGCCAGAATCCTGGCATCACTTCTGTGATCACTCTGCTGAGCTCCTCCTGGTTTCCCCAGGCCACTCTGTCAGGAAGATCCCCCATGCTCCCTTCTTTTCTGAGCATCTGCCGCGAGGTCAGCGCCTGCCATGGGTCTTCACGTCCCGGCCTCACTGCACGATGCGGACCCACGTCTGCAGGCAACAATACCACATCTGATCCCAGCTTCTCTCTCAACTGCAGCTCCATGGCCGCCATCTTGTCAACGATTGACGCGCTCACCTCGGCGGCAGCTGCCACCACAGTCCCACCTAAGCACTTGGGACATTGCCAGTCCCCTTCAGGTACTCCATCCAGCGCCGGATTCAGACACCACGTGTGATAACCACGGTTACAGGTGTCACACAGCAACATGGCTGCCTCCCCATCTGTCCGCATGCACGCCTCACACGCGAGATGCTTGCTGGGAATGGCTGCACTGCAGTCGTACTGGTCTTTCACTTGTAGGTGACATGGTGCAATATTTTGCACTGTGCTCTTCTCCCGCAGCTTCGTGCTGTCCTCCAACACTACCACTCCATCTCTTTGCACCTTGACTATCTTCAGGATGGCTGACTTGGTGGCCACCTCCATGCCAGAGCGCGGTTGTTGTCGTATATACACGAAGTCGCCTGCCTTGAACTGGTGCGGCTTCGGCTCGTAACTGCCACTCCTCCTGTGCTCATACCGTAAGGTGTCGCGGTGCTGAGCGATCTCCAGGTTGCACCCTGCATGTACCATGAGCCTCTTTACGATGGCGGCTCGCTGTAACAGATCATCAGCCAGTGTCTTCTCCTCCTGCTTCCCAAAGTCCAACTCGGGTCGAGCACGAAGATCCGGTGGCACCGTGGCTTCCTGAGCGAACAGCAAGGTAAATGGCGCCACTCCAGTGGACTGCTGCCTAGCTGCGTTGTAGCTGAGTACGAGTGACCAGAGCATTTCATCCCACTCGAAGTCCAGGCCCTTGTCGAGGGCCATCTTCTTGAAGCAAAACTTGAGGGTGCGTACCACTCGTTCAGTTAAGCCATTGCTCTCTGGAGAACTCGGTGAAGTCACTCTTCGGTCAATGAGACACTGCTCGCATAGAGCAGAGAACTCACCTTCAAACTCTGTGCCCCCATCCACCAAACATTCTGCAGGCGCCCCAAACACGGATAGGACATGATAGCGAAATGCGCTGGCGATGGTGGCGGCCTCCTTGTCGGGAATCGGAACACACACAACGAATCGCGTGTAGTGCTCAATCATGACCAGGACGCGTTGGTTCCCAGCTTTCGTGATGCGTTTCGTAGGCCACGCTAAATCCAGGGACCAGCGATACATGAAGGACTTGATCTCCAGCGGCGTGAGATTCGCCTCCTCCCGTGCATAGTGCGTCTTCACCCTCTGGCAAGTCTGACACTGAGTGACCACTGCTTGCACATCCTGTTTCATGCCTGCCCAGTAATGGCGTTGCCACAACAGGTTCAATGTCCGCCTGATGCCCCAATGGCCAGTCCTCTCATGGTACTCACGCACCAACTGAATCCTGTCACAGGGCTTGGGCACCAGCAGCTCCTTACCACTGACGGTGACCATGTATAACTCGCCCATGAGCTCGTCCCAACGGTGACGCGCTGCCCTCTTCCTTACCCTGTGATATTCCTCCTTGGGCACCTCCACTCTTCCCCCTGTCTTGATCCACGCGAGGCATAGCTCGTCCTCGTGTATATCGGGGTATCTTTCTCGGAATGACTCTTGGTTGGTTACGCTGGCTAGCATTGCAACCATTCTCGTAGTGTCGGGCAGCTTGGGCAGCCTCATCTCTTTCTCCTTTGTCACTGGTGCCCATTCTGGGGCTGAGCTTGTCTCTGCTGGCTTGCCTTCAGGTCCAGAAAAGGCCTGCCGGTGGCGTGCCTCGTAGCCCGCGAGCTTCATGGAGGCCATCTTCCACTGCCTGCGGCGTGGAACAGCGTCGACGGTGCCTAGCCCCTGTGTACCTTTCTGTCCTTGGCTGCACATGCGTTGCAGTCGTTCTTCCCAGTCCTGATGGCTGAGGCGTCGCGCGACTTGCTGGGTGTAGCCGCTGGAACTGGTGATCCACTCTGCTAGTTGGGCTCGCACCGGCTCAGCCGTGCCCTCGGAGGTGGCAGCCACCTTGGTGGCTTTCGCGATGGGGATGGCAACTAGCGTGCCATGTTCCTCCTCCTCACTCTCCTCACTCTTCGGCAGTTTGGTCGTGCTGACCTCGGCAATCGCATACAATAGCTCCATTGCTCTTCGGTCCATAGCAAGACCAAGCACTCCTGCCAATTCTTCGTCTTTCATGCCGTGTGCCGCGCGCAGCTCACCTGCGCTGTACCCCATGGCCACTGCCTTCTCGTCCAGGTTAACCTCTCTGGTCTCCCCCACTTCATCATCATCTCCCTTTCTCACCACTGTGCCTGCGCGAGGCGCGCGAAAAGCACGAGAGTTTTGTGTCGCCAAGATGGTTGGCAATACTCTCATAGGCTCCCCTACAACGTTGGCGGTGTAGTGGGGCTTCCTGTCTCCTGTGACGACCCTGCGCGGCTTCCAGCCTCGCTGCAGAATATCGCGCACGTATCTGTCTGGTGGTCTGTCCACCCGCTCCATCACCAGATTGAACTGCTGATTCTGGAACAGATTGCTCCAATATGCACGTAGACGATGCGCGTATGATCCCGCGCGCGCCGCGTCAAAGGACACCGGCTGGCCCACCACGCTGTTGATGATGGGAAACACCTCCTTCCTGATCTTTGAGTTCTCCCTGTGTGACAGCGGAGAAACGTTTTCCAGCACATATGCTGGCGGTCTCTGAGGCTGCAGCTGTTGCAGCGTGGAGAGGACTCGCACTGCCTGGTAGAACAGTCTGCTGTGCCTGCCCTCCAGCCCAGCCAGCTTGCCAGCTGGTGACAGGTCCTGGCATGGATATCCACACACCATGACCCACTGCTCTCCATTCAATGCCCCTGCATGTACGAGGTCAATGAGGCTGGTGTCTTCGATGTTGCTGGGCAGTTGCTCCAAGTGGGCTGCCTCGGCACGGAACAAGTCAGGATGACGGCGACTGAGCGCCATGCACCTGGCCCTGGCTACCGTCTGGCTGGACTTCGAGATGTCCTGGTAGAGGTACTTGTTAACCTTAACTCCGCCGCGCAAGAGCATCTCTAGCCCAGCACACAGGCCCCCACACGGCTCATAGCAGACCACGCCCTCTTCTCTGGCTTCCCGGAAGAAGCTCTTGTCAATCACTCTCGTGTCGATCTTCTTCGGCACTTTGAGCTTACCACCCTCCATGGTCTCGTCGCCGTATATCGCTGGTGAGCCTCCGGAATGCATGCCCCTGATCGGCCGGACCTGGCTGAGGGCATCCCAGGCGACTCGAGTCAATCTGCCCGAGCACCTGGCCACTTCCGGGTGGTCAGTGTCAAACATGACCCCCTTGTTGCACTCCAGCTCTTCTTGGTAGTGCACATCAAACAGTCGATGAACTGCACCAGTCCCCAGCTGCTCCCTGACCATGTTCTCGCAGTAGTTGGCCACCTGGGCTTCTGGGCTTACCTCAGGACCAAGTGGTGGCTCCCTGGTTACTTCCAAGCAAATGGTGTCTGTGAAACAGCGCGTTGGCCTCTCGGCACGCCCCGCTTCCCTGGCTCGGTCCCCTTCACGATCCAAACGGGCACCAGTCTCGTCTGCGGTGCTGGGCAGTGGGTACCTGGATGGCACATCCGCGTTCTCATTCTTCGGACCTGGTCGGTATTGGACCGTGAACTCAAACTCCTGGAGGCTGATGGCCCAGCGTAGGTGTTGACCTTGTAGGTCTCCCTTCTCCATGAGTGTTGTGAGCGGCGAATGGTCGGTGATCAGCGTGAAGTGGATCCCGTGCAGGTACTGTCGTAATGTGCGGATGGCCCACACCACTGCCAGCATCTCACCCTGGAAGCTCGCGTACTGTCTCTCGGTTTTCGACAGCGAGCGGCTGATGACCACACAGATGTGCTCTACGCCATTCTCGTCCTTCTG
>LGRX02026780.1:0-21755 GCA_001247695.2 Cymbomonas tetramitiformis | reverse complement strand
CTGAAACTTCCTCCATGGGGGTCGTAGCTGGCGCCGATGAGTCGGAGGGCTGCTCGTCAAAAAACGCGGGTTGCTGAGCGTGCATGCCGTTGAACGGGCCTTTACAGTTGGGCCGATGGCACCAGGCGACATCGCCCAACTCCACCCCGATGCCAACCGCGCAACGGCCGTGAAACCCGCGTTTACAAATTCTGCAGGCGTGGCCCACTTTCGAGCCTTGCGCTGCGCCCTTCCCGCAAAACAGGCGGTGCTCGCGGGTAATGTCCCCGCAACGCTTGCACTCCCCTTTGTTCTGCGGAGATTCCGTGGCGCAACCCCTCTGAAAAAAGCCCTGACATAGCGTGCACTTCGTCTCCTGCACTTCGACCATCGGAGCCTTTCCATAGTGTGAGCAATCTGGCACCACATATCCTAGGCGAGGGGCGAACAGAGCCTGCTTCCTCCTCTTGGTTGGCGCATCCGCGCCGCTGGCCATTGAAAGCGCTTCTTTTCCACGCTTAGACATTTTTTATCGATCCGTGTTGTGAGTATAAGTAGAAAGAAGATTTTAGTAACTATGTGTTAGTTACAACTGAAAAACTTGTGAGTACTTTCGCCAAACCGTTAGCTAGCAAAGATGTGAAAATGCGCATGCGCTTCACCGGCCGCGAGATCAGTCCAGTCACAGGGAGACTTAGATCTCGCGGCCGGTGACATCTTCTGCGCAATTATACCATAATCTGATGTGTACGAAGAAAATTTTCACCGGCCGCGAGATCAGTCCAGTCACAGGGAGACTTAGATCTCGCGGCCGGTGACATCTTCTGCGCAATTATACCATAATCTGATGTGTATGAAGAAAAAATTCACCGGCCGCGAGATCAGTCCAGTCACAGGGAGACTTAGATCTCGCGGCCGGTGACATCTTCTGCGCAATTATACCATAATCTGATGTGTACGAAGAAAAATTTCACCGGCCGCGAGATCAGTCCAGTCACATCGGAGCTTAGATCTCGCGGCCGGTGATGCGTGTATGCGTGAACTAGACCTGAACGGACATGAACGGATATGGGCGTTGCAGTCAGATACAACACCGTGATTATTGTATTTATCGAAGATCTTCTTTAGTCTTCTGGAGCGGAGGCGGTGCTGACGCTGTCGCTGGCTCCCTGCAGCAAAATTGAACGCTCTCCACGCGGGTATGCACGGCCGCCGTTCTGCCGCACTTCATCCTTTCGCGCTGGGGTATCAATCAGCTTCGCTTGAGATAGATATGAAGCTGCCGCTATGTCTAGCTGATCCCGCAATGCCTCCCTCCGCCGCACTCGCGTTCCCCCCAACTTACACACGTTGACAACGGGCAGGTGCCCTACGATTTTAATTTATTTCCCAGCTTGGGATCAAACCCAACGGTCTCGCTAACGGTTTGTCTGTGGCGCAGCGCATTCTACAAATTGCGGTCGTTTCAGATAGCGGTTTGGTTTGTTTCAGATAGCAGTGCTGGCAAGGACTGCCCTTCACCCTTCGGTGCACTGCACGCTTTTTTTCATGGTTACAGGCGGGTGAGCCAAGATGGTGAAAGGGGGCTGCAGTCTCGGTGGGAATAACACCCACTGAGCTCAGGTTGAACTCCTGACAGCTCCGTCTCGGGCGCACACTCGGCTGGGCACTGCGCAGTCGAGTGTGCGGCCAAGACTCAACGGCATTCGCTGTGCATAGCATTTTGCAACACTTGCGTAAGATAGGTAAGCCCGCAACATATCACACAGCATAGCAGGGCACGGCAGCCGGCTCCGGGAGTGGCGTCCGGAGGTTCGGCAATGCAGAGCACAGAACCGCATATGCATATCACAGCAGGACACAGCATGCGCATAAGCATATCATAGCACTGCACAACGGAGAAATGCATGTTCATAGCATAACAAAGCACAACATTTGCACATGCATAGCAACGCACAGCACAGCACAACACAGCAGGGCATCCGGCTCTAGGAGTAGCATCCGCAGGTCAGGCACTGAATGGCACAAAACAGCATATGCAAATCACAACAAAGCATAGCACGGCATGTTCGTATGCATATCAGCACAGCATAGCATTATCACGGCACAGCACGACACGGCTTTTGCATATGCGATGCACAGCACAGCACAACACAACTTTTGCATATGCGATGCACAGCACAACACAACACAACTTTTATTAAGTGCGATGCAAGACAAAGACAATGACAGCTTTTTGCCATGATGTACGCAAAGCACAACACAGCTTCTTTGCATATGATGCACAGCACAAAGACAACACGGCTTTTGCATATGCGATGCACATCACAGCACGACACAGCTTTTGCATATGCGATGCACAGCACAGCACGACACAGCTTTTGCATATGCGATGCACAGCACAACATAGCTTTTGCATATGCGATGCACAGCACAGCACAACACAACTCAACCTTTCCTGCAGGGTGGGCTCTCGTCGATGGGGCAGAAGATGCCCAGCGATTCCGTGTGCGGAAATTAGGTGTGGGCTTGGTCATTACACCCAAGCCCACACCCCCTCCTGCCTTTCCCAGCGCTGCGGTCACCACCTTCTACACAAGCTCCACTGCAGAGTGTCCCGACTGTCCACTGCTGCAAAGTCAGGCGTGCGCCCGAGACTTGGCAGGATGCTCGCATCGCATGGCGCAGGGAAACGAATGATAGGTTAGGATAACATATGCATACGTATGCACAGCAAATCATATATGTATAGCACGCGCACAGGAAAGCATATAGGCATCGCACTCGCACAACACCTTGGCATATATGCATTGCACATGCACAGCGTTGACGCATATATGCATATTACGTGCACAACAAAGCGTGTATGCATAGCACATACACAACGAAGAATATATGCATAGCACACGCACAGCACTACATATATGCACAACACAAGATTTGCGTATTCATATCAATACCACAGCAAGGCATATGCATATGTATATCAATATATACCACACAGCAGGGCACCGCAACGGCAAGTGCCAGGTTGTTGCGCGGGGGACACTTGCACACTGTTGTGCACAATTTTGAATCGGGGCGCAGCGCATTCTACAAATTGCGGTCGTTTCAGATAACGTTTTGGTTTGTTTCAGATAGCAGTGCTGGCAAGGACTGCCCTGCACCCTTCGGTGCACTGCACGCTTTTTTTCATGGTTACAGGCGGGTGAGCCAAGATGGTGAAAGGGGGCTGCAGTCTCGGTGGGAATAACACCCACTGAGCTCAGGTTGAACTCCTGACAGCTCCGTCTCGGGCGCACATCCGACTGTGCACTGCTGCAAAGTCGGGCGTACGCCCGAGACTTGGCAGGATGCTCGCATCGCATGGCGCAGGGAAACGAATGATAGGTTAGGATGACATATGCATACGTATGCACAACAAATCATATATGTATAGCACGCGCACAGCAAAGCATATAGGCATTGCACACGCACAACACCTTGGCATATATGCATTGCACATGCACAGCGTTGACGCATATATGCATATCACGTGCACAACAAAGCGTGTATGCATAGCACATACACAACGAAGAATATATGCATAGCACACGCACAACACTACATATCGATGCACATCACAACACAACATTTGCGTATTCATATCAATACCACAGCAAGGCATATGCATATGGATATCAATATATACCACACAGCAGGGCACCGCAACGGCAAGTGCCAGGTTGTTGCGCGGGGGACACTTGCACACTGTTGTGCACAATTTTGAATGGAGTGAAAACCCTGAAAATGGCCTGCTCGGGCCCCAAAAACAGCCATTTCGGCCCCCGGCGTGCACCCGAATTAAAATTTCTCATCATTTCTTCCACAGAGTGGTTTGAGAGGGCTGCCAAAAGGTCCCACGAAATGCAAACACGCGATTCGGATAACTAACTGAAATCCTCTAGCACCCGCGCACTCAAAAATGGCTAGATCAGGCCCCAAAAACTGCCATCTGGGCCCTAGCGAGCACCTGAAGAAAAAAGAATCACATCATTTCTTCCACAAAGTGGTTCGTGATGGTCCTTGAAAGGTCCCACGAAGTTCAAACGCGCGATTCGGATACCTAATTCAAATCCTCCAGCCCCACGCACGCAAAATGGCCCGTTCAGGCCCCAGAAACAACCATTTGGGCCCCCGGCGAGCACCCAAATTAGAATTTCTCATCATTTCTTCCACAAAGTGGTTCGTGATCGTCCTTGAAATGTCCCACGAAGTTCAAACGCGCGATTCGGATACCTACTTCAAATCCTCTAGCCCCGCGCACGCAAAATGCCCTGCACAGGCCCCAGATACAACCATTTTGGCCCCCGGCGAGCACCCAAAAAAAAAATTCTCATCATTTCTTCCACAAAGTGGTTCGTGATCGTCCTTGAAAGGTCCCACGAAGTTCAAACGCGCGATTCGGATACCTAATTCAAATCCTCTAGCCCCGCGCACGCAAAATGGCCAGATCAGGCACCCAAAAAGCCTTTTTGGCCCCCGGCGAGCACCCAAAAAAAAAATTCTCATCATTTCTTCCACAAAGTGGTTCGTGATCGTCCTTGAAAGGTCCCACAAAGTTCAAACGCGCGATTCGGATACCTAATTCAAATCCTCTAGCCCCGCGCACGCAAAATGGCCAGATCAGGCCCAAAAACAGCCTTTTTGGCCCCCGGCGAGCACCCAAAAAAACAATTCTCATCATTTCTTCCACTAAGTGCCCCGTGATGGTCCTTGAAAGGTCCCACGAAGTTCAAACGCGCGATTCGGATACCTAACTAAAATCCTCTAGCCCCGCGCACTCAAAATGGCCAGATCAGGCCCAAAAACAGCCTTTTTGGCCCCCGGCGAGCACCCAAAAAAGTTTTCTCATCATTTCTTCCACTAAGTGACCCGTGATGGTCCTTGAAAGGTCCCACGAAGTTCAAACACGCGATTCGGACACCGACGGGAAATCCTCTAGCACCCGCGCACTCAAAATGGCCTTTTCAGGCCAAAAACCATCGATTTTGGCCGCCGGCGAGCCGGAAAATATTTTTTTTGAAAAAAAAAATTCACTCCGAGTCTTACCATTGACCTTAAAAGGTCACACAACTCCAAAAAGTTGCAAATGTTGCATTATGCATGTGACCACTTTGTGACACTCGAGCTTTTTGCGACTGCTCGTCGGGAGTCTTCTCCTTGTCAAGGGCGTAATTGCAGTCGATGATCGTCCCCGTGAAGGGCAGTCTCGGGACGTCCTTCACATCGTTCATGCTGCCCTTGACGATCTTCCAACGAGGGAACATCGGCACGTCCGTCTCATGTGTTGGCTCGTCGTCCTCCAGGCCTGCCTCTCCTGCAACCTTAGGCTCCGGCCCGTCGGTCCGCGCCTCCCGATAGATTTTGATGTCGACTTTCACCTCGATCTGTTGCAAGCCTTGGATGTGAGCCGCGCGTGGCGCCTGCGCTTCTTTGAGATTTGCCCGCGCGTTCTCGACGTAATTCAAGATCGCGTGCGGAACTTCCCCAGACCCCCCCCGGCGCGCTCCCCCCTGAGTTGAAGGTAAGCAGCCGATCAACGACTCGATTTTCTCTTGGGAGCTCCAGTAGGGGGTGAACTCGGCCTTGAATTCGTCCCAGGTTTGCAATCCCGCCGCGGACACCAAGTGCTTCTGCACCGTGCGTTCCTTCTTGAACTGGCTTATCATCTGGCCCCCCTCTTTTACTGACAACTCCTTGGCAATAATCAGGCGCAGATACGTGTCCACCTTGTCGAACTCCGCATCCTCCGCCAAGCCGCCCAAATTAATCCAGAACGTCATACCCATGGATTTGGCATTGTGGAGAAACTGAGCTTCTTCCACCAAAATGCCTGCCCCTCTAGACGAGCCCGCTCCGTGGTCCCCGCCTCCTCGTTGCACCTCGTCTTCCATCTGTAAGTAAAAAAACATTTTTAGCATGTCTTAAAATATAGAAAAGGATGCTTTGGGAGGGAGAACACTGTTTGAAGCAGAAGTAAAAAGCAATTTACCTGTCGGTTGGAGGTGGCCTTTTTGCCAGCTTTCTGTCGGGTCCGCTAGCGGGCGAAGATGAGGCCTTGCGTATTTTGGTCTTCGAAGCCAAAGGGTTTTTCATGCCCTTCAGGTCAAACTTTCTGTAAGCCTCCATGATGCCAACGCAGAGGTCCCACGTCTGCGGTCGGAAATTGGAAATGGTCCAGTGCATGAAGTAGTGGTTGATTTGCGTGGCGCCGAACACAGAATGCTTGGACATCGCTACTTGCTTCACATGCGTCTCCATCGACTGGTTCAAGTGAGACATTACGGGGTACCAACTTTCGACCCGGGCATGTAGCACGGCTAGGTGGGCCCGGATTGCATAATCGATGAAAATGACATTTAGAAGTCGCAAGAAGTTTCAAGAAGTACTTAGTGGTTAAAAGAAATCATCTAGAGGCAATATTTTATATTTTTGATAATTGTAGTGGCCACAGGGCTGCTTACAGGTCGCGGACGGGCTGCCGTACATACATTGCATATCTTGCGGGCGCGTGAGATATGCAAATGATACGGGGAAGTTATTAGACGTTGTGAGAAGTATTTAGAGGTCATCCGTAGGCAATGAGAAGCAAAATTTCACATCGGGACATATTCACGGGGTGCTGGGGAGCAATTTCGTCTGTAAAATGGCTGCAAAGCAGAAATTGCATATCTTGCGGGCGCGTGAGATATGCAAATGATACGGGGAAGTTATTACACGTTGTGAGAAGTATTTAGAGGTCATCCGTAGGCAATGAGAAGCGAAATTTCACATCGGGACATATTCACGGGGTGCTGGGGAGCCAATTTCGTCTGTAAAATGGCTGCAAAGCAGAAATTGCATATCTTGCGGGCGCGTGAGATATGCAAATGATACGGGGAAGTTATTACACGTTGTGAGAAGTATTTAGAGATCATACCTAGGCAATGAGAAGCGAAATTTCACATCGGGACATATTCACGGGGTGCTGGGGAGCTAATTTCGTCTGTAAAATGGTTGCAAATCAGAAATTGCATGTCTCGCGGGCGCGCGTGATATGCAATATTAGAAATCACAATGTTAGAAGTCATTGCAAGTTATCAGAAGTTATCACAATGCATTATCACATGAATACTTTTACTTTGCCCTAATGATACGCATATTATTGCAGTTGCAGGAGTTGGGGCACTAGCAGTTGCCGGGTGGCGGGTGCTAAAGCTACAAGCGCATGCCCTACGGGGGCATCGCCTACATTCCTAGGAGTTCACCGCCTATCTATCGTGGCATGCTAAACTGTAACTCCTCTATCGAGACGCCCGAGGCCCTACCGAAGTCAGAGGTGGCATTCAATGGCGTGGGCTGCGGGTGCTGGAGTGGCTGGAGCTGCTGGAGCTGTTGGAGCTGCTGGAGCTGCTGGAGTTGCTGCAGCTGTCGGGCCTGTGGTTGCTGAAGGAGCATGGGCTGGGACTGCTGCATTTGCAAAGTCTGGGGAGGTTGCAGGAGAAGGGGTTGCAGCTGCTGGGTCTGCTAGCTTGGACGCTCGACGAGATGATAGAGGTCGCACAAGAATGCTTTACGGATGGTGTAATATGCGAGCACACCGATAAGATCTTCGACTTCAGCTCTTGGTTTGATGGTCACGTCTTCGATTGCCACAATATTTTGGCACAGCAGGCTTTCAAGTTCAAGAAGAACGAGCACGGCGAAGTGGGCATGCAGTAATAACAGTATTCCATTTCACCCAAATGGTTACCCGAGACTCCATTGCCAAAGCTTGTTTCTACACCCCCTGTCGCGGGGTCTGGATACATCAAGCCGATTCCTTTTACCGAAGAAGGCATCGAAAAGCTCGAGCATACCTTACAGGCGTTGAAGGACATTTTGGGCACAAAGCTCACGGAGGTGCACGAAAAGTTTTGGCGCGAGGATGTCATCGAGAAACAGCGCCACCTAACTGCTGGTGGAGAATGTCAAGCGCCCGCGATACCCTTCCAGCATCCCGAGAAAATCGCCATCGAGCGCAATGCCACCTTGGTTCGACTGATAGAGGCGCCCGCGTTGGCGATAGAAGCTGCCGGGGCTGCCGCCGTCCCCGCTATACCCGTGCGCATCCAACGCCGAATTGATCGAGCGCCGATAGAAGTGTACAACGGTAAACGGAAACACCAAGGTCGAGCCCAAAAGCGAGCAGAGCAGTACGTGGACAACGCCCAGTGGGAGGTCACCTACGGCCAGATGACAGTCGGCAGCTTTGCAGTGGCTCTCGCGGTGGAATCTGAAAACGACAAGTTCGCTTTCCGCGTACAACTGAGGCGAAGCGAATGGTCGGATCCGTTGTACTTGGTGAAGGTGGAGGCGCGCTATCCGTCAACTCAACAGCTGCAATATCGCTATTTCCAACCCAAAAAGCGCACCGACACCAAGAAGAAGCACCTCGGCAAGCAGCTTGCGAGTCACCCAGGAGCTTTCGCAGCGCCACCGGGGCACCGACCGTCTACCGAGACTTTCGATAAGAATGAAATATATAGTGCTGGCATGGAATGTGGATGCGAATGACCCCGAACGGAGTATACCGAACGAGCAATACGCGCAGATATTCGTCGCTTTGCTTGCACAACAATCCAAACGCACGCGCAAGGACCTAGGTGACTTGAATGAATCGGATGATTCCGACACTGAAGACGAAGCTTTTGATAATTGCGTAGCTGTAGCGGTAGCACCTGAAGTGGACGCGTAAAGCAAGACGGAAAAAAAAACATGTAAATAATATGTGTATAACGTTGTCGCGAACTTATGCACGAAGCGTCCACACAAAGCACAACCCTCTAGCCCTACTACTAGACAGTCTTACTTATTGTCAGTGCCTATACAACACTAGCTCAACTTTGCATATGTTTCCTTATATGACTGCACAGTTATCTTGCTACTTCAACTATACAAAATCTCAAAATTTTTGATATCTCTTTATCTCTTCTCACAACTTATGCAAGCTCTTTTTCTCAACATCCCCCATCTGTAGCTGCCACTGGTAGCACAGACATTAGATAAGAGCTTGCTCAGCATCTTCTGTTGTAACACCATCCATTGCGAACTTGCCCATGCTGAAGGTAAACATACCCACTCCAGAAGCTTCTCCTCCTCGCAACATCCTGGCTCTTGTCAAAGGGTTACGAAACACCATGACCCACATGCATCTTCTGCCAATAGGTCCATGCTCCAAATGCCCAATCACATGTAAACGCCCAGCGTGACACAGCTTACGAAAGTATTGTGCCCTGCTCTCTGTCATATCTGTCATGTAGTGCGATGGCACGTGAATACAAGCCACCACTCGACTGGCCAGTACTGCCAATGGCAACGCAATATCCAGCACTGCGAACCAGGGTGAAGTCACCACCGCGTCACACACCCCATACTTCTCCTTCCAGGCTCGATAATTGCCCGGCTGTAAAGCATTGAGGGCTTCGTGCCACTTCAACTGCGGATTCCAATCATTGTTCATAACCTTTAGGTGAGGCCATTCCAACGACATAACCTTGCCAATGACACCTGTGCCAGCCCAAGGATCCCACACCTGTGTGATCTTCTCCCAAGTCACCTCGTGCGCCAAACGTCTGACCTCCTGAGGAACTGTCATCACCAATTCTAAGCCCCAATCCAGCTGGCTGGCAATCTTCACCTGAGCTCTGCTCAATTGCGTCACATCTCCTCTCTTCTGCACTTCCTCGGGGCTCATGGCCTGCACCGTGGACCTCTTGCGAAGACTCCTCGCGCGAGTGTGCTGCTCTGCACACTTCCTGCTCAAGATGGTACGATGGCCCTCATGCCAGAATCCTGGCATCACTTCTGTGATCACTCTGCTGAGCTCCTCCTGGTTTCCCCAGGCCACTCTGTCAGGAAGATCCCCCATGCTCCCTTCTTTTCTGAGCATCTGCCGCGAGGTCAGCGCCTGCCATGGGTCTTCACGTCCCGGCCTCACTGCACGATGCGGACCCACGTCTGCAGGCAACAATACCACATCTGATCCCAGCTTCTCTCTCAACTGCAGCTCCATGGCCGCCATCTTGTCAACGATTGACGCGCTCACCTCGGCGGCAGCTGCCACCACGGTCTCACCTAAGCACTTGGGACATTGCCAGTCCCCTTCAGGTACTCCATCCAGCGCCGGATTCAGACACCACGTGTGATAACCACGGTTGCAGGTGTCACACAGCAACATGGCTGCCTCCCCATCTGTCCGCATGCACGCCTCACACGCGAGATGCTTGCTGGGAATGGCTGCACTGCAGTCGTACTGGTCTTTCACTTGTAGGTGACATGGTGCAATATTTTGCACTGTGCTCTTCTCCCGCAGCTTCGTGCTGTCCTCCAACACTACCACTCCATCTCTTTGCACCTTGACTATCTTCAGGATGGCTGACTTGGTGGCCACCTCCATGCCAGAGCGCGGTTGTTGTCGTATATACACGAAGTCGCCTGCCTTGAACTGGTGCGGCTTCGGCTCGTAACTGCCACTCCTCCTGTGCTCATACCGTAAGGTGTCGCGGTGCTGAGCGATCTCCAGGTTGCACCCTGCATGTACCATGAGCCTCTTTACGATGGCGGCTCGCTGTAACAGATCATCAGCCAGTGTCTTCTCCTCCTGCTTCCCAAAGTCCAACTCGGGTCGAGCACGAAGATCCGGTGGCACCGTGGCTTCCTGAGCGAACAGCAAGGTAAATGGCGCCACTCCAGTGGACTGCTGCCTAGCTGCGTTGTAGCTGAGTACGAGTGACCAGAGCATTTCATCCCACTCGAAGTCCAGGCCCTTGTCGAGGGCCATCTTCTTGAAGCAAAACTTGAGGGTGCGTACCACTCGTTCAGTTAAGCCATTGCTCTCTGGAGAACTCGGTGAAGTCACTCTTCGGTCAATGAGACACTGCTCGCATAGAGCAGAGAACTCACCTTCAAACTCTGTGCCCCCATCCACCAAACATTCTGCAGGCGCCCCAAACACGGATAGGACATGATAGCGAAATGCGCTGGCGATGGTGGCGGCCTCCTTGTCGGGAATCGGAACACACACAACGAATCGCGTGTAGTGCTCAATCATGACCAGGACGCGTTGGTTCCCAGCTTTCGTGATGCGTTTCGTAGGCCACGCTAAATCCAGGGACCAGCGATACATGAAGGACTTGATCTCCAGCGGCGTGAGATTCGCCTCCTCCCGTGCATAGTGCGTCTTCACCCTCTGGCAAGTCTGACACTGAGTGACCACTGCTTGCACATCCTGTTTCATGCCTGCCCAGTAATGGCGTTGCCACAACAGGTTCAATGTCCGCCTGATGCCCCAATGGCCAGTCCTCTCATGGTACTCACGCACCAACTGAATCCTGTCACAGGGCTTGGGCACCAGCAGCTCCTTACCACTGACGGTGACCATGTATAACTCGCCCATGAGCTCGTCCCAACGGTGACGCGCTGCCCTCTTCCTTACCCTGTGATATTCCTCCTTGGGCACCTCCACTCTTCCCCCTGTCTTGATCCACGCGAGGCATAGCTCGTCCTCGTGTATATCGGGGTATCTTTCTCGGAATGACTCTTGGTTGGTTACGCTGGCTAGCATTGCAACCATTCTCGTAGTGTCGGGCAGCTTGGGCAGCCTCATCTCTTTCTCCTTTGTCACTGGTGCCCATTCTGGGGCTGAGCTTGTCTCTGCTGGCTTGCCTTCAGGTCCAGAAAAGGCCTGCCGGTGGCGTGCCTCGTAGCCCGCGAGCTTCATGGAGGCCATCTTCCACTGCCTGCGGCGTGGAACAGCGTCGACGGTGCCTAGCCCCTGTGTACCTTTCTGTCCTTGGCTGCACATGCGTTGCAGTCGTTCTTCCCAGTCCTGATGGCTGAGGCGTCGCGCGACTTGCTGGGTGTAGCCGCTGGAACTGGTGATCCACTCTGCTAGTTGGGCTCGCACCGGCTCAGCCGTGCCCTCGGAGGTGGCAGCCACCTTGGTGGCTTTCACGATGGGGATGGCAACTAGCGTGCCATGTTCCTCCTCCTCACTCTCCTCACTCATCGGCAGTTTGGTCGTGCTGACCTCGGCAATCGCATACAATAGCTCCATTGCTCTTCGGTCCATAGCAAGGCCAAGCACTCCTGCCAATTCTTCGTCTTTCATGCCATGTGCCGCGCGCAGCTCACCTGCGCTGTACCCCATGGCCACTGCCTTCTCATCCAGGTTAACCTCTCTGGTCTCCCCCACTTCATCATCATCTCCCTTCCTCACCACTGTGCCTGCGCGAGGCGCGCGAAAAGCACGAGAGTTTTGTGTCGCCAAGATGGTTGGCAATACTCTCATAGGCTCCCCTACAACGTTGGCGGTGTAGTGAGGCTTCCTGTCTCCTGTGACGACCCTGCGCGGCTTCCAGCCTCGCTGCAGAATATCGCGCACGTATCTGTCTGGTGGTCTGTCCACCCGCTCCATCACCAGATTGAACTGCTGATTCTGGAACAGATTGCTCCAATATGCACGTAGACGATGCGCGTATGATCCCGCGCGCGCCGCGTCAAAGGACACCGGCTGGCCCACCACGCTGTTGATGATGGGAAACACCTCCTTCCTGATCTTTGAGTTCTCCCTGTGTGACAGCGGAGAAACGTTTTCCAGCACATATGCTGGCGGTCTCTGAGGCTGCAGCTGTTGCAGCGTGGAGAGGACTCGCACTGCCTGGTAGAACAGTCTGCTGTGCCTGCCCTCCAGCCCAGCCAGCTTGCCAGCTGGTGACAGGTCCTGGCATGGATATCCACACACCATGACCCACTGCTCTCCATTCAATGCCCCTGCATGTACGAGGTCAATGAGGCTGGTGTCTTCGATGTTGCTGGGCAGTTGCTCCAAGTGGGCTGCCTCGGCACGGAACAAGTCAGGATGACGGCGACTGAGCGCCATGCACCTGGCCCTGGCTACCGTCTGGCTGGACTTCGAGATGTCCTGGTAGAGGTACTTGTTAACCTTAACTCCGCCGCGCAAGAGCATCTCTAGCCCAGCACACAGGCCCCCACACGGCTCATAGCAGACCACGCCCTCTTCTCTGGCTTCCCGGAAGAAGCTCTTGTCAATCACTCTCGTGTCGATCTTCTTCGGCACTTTGAGCTTACCACCCTCCATGGTCTCGTCGCCGTATATCGCTGGTGAGCCTCCGGAATGCATACCCCTGATCGGCCGGACCTGGCTGAGGGCATCCCAGGCGACTCGAGTCAACCTGCCCGAGCACCTGGCCACTTCCGGGTGGTCAGTGTCAAACATGACCCCCTTGTTGCACTCCAGCTCTTCTTGGTAGTGCACATCAAACAGTCGATGAACTGCACCAGTCCCCAGCTGCTCCCTGACCATGTTCTCGCAGTAGTTGGCCACCTGGGCTTCTGGGCTTACCTCAGGACCAAGTGGTGGCTCCCTGGTTACTTCCAAGCAAATGGTGTCTGTGAAACAGCGCGTTGGCCTCTCGGCACGCCCCGCTTCCCTGGCTCGGTCCCCTTCACGATCCAAACGGGCACCAGTCTCGTCTGCGGTGCTGGGCAGTGGGTACCTGGATGGCACATCCGCGTTCTCATTCTTCGGACCTGGTCGGTACTGGACCGTGAACTCAAACTCCTGGAGGCTGATGGCCCAGCGTAGGTGTTGACCTTGTAGGTCCCCCTTCTCCATGAGTGTTGTGAGCGGCGAATGGTCGGTGATCAGCGTGAAGTGGATCCCGTGCAGGTACTGTCGTAATGTGCGGATGGCCCACACCACTGCCAGCATCTCACCCTGGAAGCTCGCGTACTGTCTCTCGGTTTTCGACAGCGAGCGGCTGATGACCACACAGATGTGCTCTACGCCATTCTCGTCCTTCTGTCCCAGCACTGCGCCAATGCCATGGTTGCTCCAGTCTGTGTAGAGGAAGATGGGCTTGCTGTAATCAATGGGCTTCAAACATCTCCCCGAACACAGGGCATCCTTCAATGCTTGCAATGCCTGGTCCTGATCCTTCCCCCAAGCTTCCTTGACATCCAACACTTCCTTTCTGAGCAAGTCGTTCAACGGTCGTGCCATCTCTGAGTAGTTGGGTCCCATGGGTTCCCCCACCAGACCTTTGTAATAGTTCATGAGTCCAAGGATGGAGCGTACTCCAGTTTTATCCTCAGGCTTGGGCAGCTCTTGGATGGCCTTGCACTTGATGTCCTGCGCGCCAATGGTGTTATAGCCGATGCGGTAGCCCAAGAAGTCCACCGTGGCTGACCCGAAGGTCGACTTGCCCGAATGCAGACGTATCCCTGCATCCCCCAAAGTGCGAAGCACGGCTTCCACATCCTTGATGTGCTGCTCAGCGGTGTCTGAGTATATGCACACGTCATCGACGTACGCCACCGTGCAGTGTTGCAGGTGACGTAGCTCGTAGTCCATGATCCTGATGAAGGCTGCGGTTGCTCCAGCTGCTCCAAACGGCATGGATGTGTAGCGATAAAGCTGGTTGCCCCACCAGAACGCTGTCTTGTCCCTGTCCTCCTCAGTGGTCATGGGAATCTGGTGGAACGCCTTGGTCGCGTCCAGGGTAGTCTTGAACTTGGCCTTGGCCACGCGCTGGTAGAGCTCTTCTGGACGGTGTGGTAACGTGTTATCCTTCAGCGACAACCGATTCGTAGATCGGAGGTCGACGCAGAATCTCGTCGAGGTCCACTGTCCAGTGTCGTGATCCTTCTTCCCCGCAACCACCACGTTGCTGGCGTGTCTGCAGTGCTGCGAAGCCGGCTCGATGAAGCCATATTCCAGCAGTTCCTTGCAGTGCAGGTCGATGATCTCCTGCTCTCCCGGGCTGTATTTCCTCGGTCGTTGGTAAGCTACCTTAGTCTCGTCCTTGAAAGGGATGGCGAAGGTCGCATGTGCCGCGCCTCCATGGTAGCCTTTGATGTCCTGCGGCTTGTTGGCGAAGCAGTAGCTGCACCTCCTTACCACGTTGCGCATCTCCTCCCAATTCTCCTCGGTGAACTCGGGATGCCCTCCAAAGGTGGCATTGAGCTCGGTGTCCAGCCACGCGGCCTCGTCCTTGGTGACCCTGGTCGTGCCCCCTGGCTGTAACGTGTCCAGCACCGTGTGCGGAAGCACCTCGTCCTGCTCTGCCACCATAGCCTCCCATCCGGTGTCCCATTGGCGCGAAGACCTCTGGTCTTCCCAGGCGGTCCTGGCAGATCTGGCCGGCGAGCCCGAGCACGATCCCATCGTCAGCATGTCCTGAAACCCCCCAGGGGCCACAGCAGCCACCCAAGCAGCCACCGCTAGCAGCAGCAAAAGCTTCAAAATTCTGCTGGTACCCACTGGTTTGACTGGAGGGTGTAGGGTCAGTATGCAAGTCAACATCTTCCACCCCCCTTGCATACGGCCCAGGCCTCCTCCCGCAGACACGTAGGCCACCAGCGCCACGACTGATATCACATAGACACAGCGCGCCACTTGGTAGCAAGCGGCCGTGAACTGCAGGCGCTGCAGTCGAGCGGCAAAGCGTGGCTTCTGCATGCGCCGCGGAACAGCGGCCAGCGTAGCCGGCCCTGCGGCCAAGATCCGCCGGGCGACCGCCAGCGCGCGACCCACCTGAGTCTCCAGCGTGGTGAATGTGCCACCATCTCGAATCAAGTTGGAGCATGGCAACCCATGGCGGACAACGTGGGCGCCAACTGTCAAGACGCACCCCAGAGTGACTACCATGTGCGTAAAGTGCATGGCGAGCATGGCGAGGCAGAAGCGTATTAACGGCACGTACCACAGCCCACGTCGAGCGTGGTGGAGCCCAGCTACCTCAAGAGTACCCTTGGTCAACAGCAGTAGGTGCCTGGCCAGCTCCAACAGCACTCGCAGAGGCTCCCGTTGATGTGCCCATGGCTCGAGTGGCGTTGCGCGCACGGCCCACAATGCGCGTGCCATGGCTCTGCGGGGCGCTTCAGCGTGGAATGCCCAGCAGGCGACGACCTCACCAAGAAATCTGAATACCTCCATAGCCATCCATACTGCCATCACTGCAAAATGAGGCAGCTGCGGCCAATGCAAGCGCACGAACACCCCCATGAGCAGGAAGCACACCTGAGTGCGCTTCGCCCGCCTATCACTGGCGGGCTGCGTGCCCGGCTTTTCGCCGGGGCTGCTTCTCAATGACGGGCGCGCCGGGCTGCAGCCGGCCCGGTGCCCCCTTGAAAAGGCCCCAGTGCGCTCTCCCTTCTTCTCTCCTCCTGGATCTCATCATAACTCTGGCGTCCCTGAGGAGCACGCGACGCACTCATGCCGGCATGCCGACTGCGAGCCGCGTCCTGACGATGAGCGCCTTCCCTGGGGCTCGGAGATCTTCTCCTGCGCTGACCAGCTCGTGGTGAACGCTGCTGTGCGGCACTCTCAGTTGGACTCTGCGGGCGCGCTGCAGGATGGCCTGTAGGTCGAGTGTCGACATGCGCAACGAAGCCACTGGAACGCTCCGGGCTGCTGGGTGCGGTAGAGCTCGGGGTTGATGGCACGTACGAAACGGAGTCCTGCTCTTGTGCAGCTGGAGGCACGGCCTCAGTCTGCTGCGTGCAGACGGAATGTGCCGGTGATCTCAGAATGTCGTTGACTGACTGGTGCTCTTGTCTCTGTGCCATGTTGCACTCCAAGCCCATGGTGGATATCCCGCCGAGAACTCGGCCAGAGTAGGGTGTCGGCGTGGTCGTGGCTTGCGTGCCCATGGTTGATATCCCGCCGAGAACTCGGCCAGTGTAGGGCGCCGACGTGGTCGTTCTCGCTCCAATCCTCGCAGTTGCGTGGGCAGTACGAGGTCGTTCTTCATATTCTCTGATGATCGCCTGACGTGCCCGTATCGATTCCGAGAGAGTTGCCATGGTGAGGTGGTTCGCCGCGACCTCGGCCTCCCTCTGCGCCAAGCTGGCAGACAGCCCAATCAGTCTTTCACTGATGACCTCCACGCTGTCTTCATCCTCTGTCAGCGGCGATGGCGTTCTGGTGCGACCCGTGTGAGTGCTCGCACCCTCAACAGCCGCAAGGTCGGAAGAGTATCCTGGGATGCTGCCATCTCCCTCCTCACTTCCTGCATCTTCTCCCTCGATTGGGTCCAGGCACCTTATGAAGTCGTTTCGAAGACGCGCCTGCACCTCTGCTCGACGTGCCTCAGCCAGCAACGCCGGGCCCACCGAGGATATGAACGCAGACAATGGTTCTCGGTGCATCACCGCCACCTTGTTCCAGGTCTCCCAGCTGCAGCAGTCGAACTTGCGCGTGCCTGAGGAGAGGTACTCCAAGGTGAACGCCATGCTGCTGGGTCCCAGCTCACTGTAGTAGCGATTGTCCTCAAAGAGGTAATACACGGCCTTGGACCGGGCGTTGGCACGGGTCTTGAAAACCCGTAGAGTGCCCTGCCGTGGGCCATCGCTCAAATGGCCTCTGGCGATCTCCAAGAGCTGGGTGCGATCGACCAGATGCTCCATATGCTTCTGCAAGGTGCCGAGGAGTCCTCCCGTGCAGCCTTTCGACTGCCCACCCAGAGGCAGAAACTCTCCCCTTTGTCCCACTCCTGCGGAGGAGGCGTACTGGTGCAGGGTCTGGCTGCTGAGTCGCTGCGTGTGCACCCCCTTTCCTCGCTCCGCGAAGGGCTTTCCAAGCTGGAACTCGATCTCTCCCATGAAGCAACGGTACTGGATGAGGAAGACCGTCTGTCCATGCAGCGCCATGAACTCCGAGATCCCTCCCAGATCCAGCCAATTGGCTTCCCTGGCTGTGTTCTCGCTGCGAGTGGGCGACTCCGGCTCGTAGGTGCCCTGGAACACTGCAGCGTGATACTCCAACATGGCAGGGTCGAAGATGCCGTTGGGCCAGGTTGGATGCCGTAGACGAAGCGGTGCTGAAGATGGCGGCTGTGCGGAGCCAGATGGCCCTGCCTCATCCCCCCTGACCGTCTTCGACGTCCTGAGAGTCTTGGATGTGCGCACTGGAGGGTTTCTTCTGGCCCCATAAGTATCCAGCGAGTCCTGTGCTTGCTCCTCTGTCTTGCATGCACCGAGCATCACTCTCGTGTTGTCCCCCAGGTGCAGGTACTCCACAGCGGCGGCGTTCGTGCTAAACACCTCGCCATTGCCTCCTTCCCCATCTGTCACCGGGTAGAACTTCCCCACCTTGTCTGCTGCGTCTGAAAGCGTGAGCTGCGGGATCACATTCACCTCGCTCGCCACCTCCATATCGTACCTCACCTTCAGACGAGCTCGAAGGTCAGCGATGTCCACTCGCTGCACGTACTTTAGATGCTGGTACTGCCAGCGCTGGTCCTTCTCATAGTAAAAAGGCAGCTGGAACTCGCCAGTCATCTTGCCCATGGGGTTCATGATGGTGACGCCTTCCATGGTGTGACGCACCATGCGCTCCATGAGATCCCATTGGGCGCGAGAGTGCTCGCGGAGTACGCAGAACTGGCGCGCCACCTTGTCCCACATGAGCTTGCCCGTCACGACTCCTGGGTACGTCTGATGGGTGTTGAGGGCCTCCTGAACACTCGCCATCGTGTACCTTCCAGCCTCCCGATGTGCACCACAGTCAGGGAGTGGGACCTGCTCGTTGTCCTTCCTGCCGCTCGCCCTTGTGGTCCAGGTCTCTGAGGGTATCTTCGTCTCCTTGTCAACCTTCTGGTCTACCAACGTAAAGTCGGGCCACAGTAGCTCCGTCTCCAGGATGGTCTTGTATTCTTCACAACGCGAGAACTTGACCCGCACAAATCCTGCGTCTACACCACCTCCATCGCCCTCTTCGCAGAGTGTGCACAGACGAGCATAGCCCGTGCGGTCGATGTACAAGCGCTGCTGAGACCAGCTGCTCTCCTTGTCTTGGTAGTCCCACGGGTTCACTGCCATGCCCCCCCATGGCTGTACGCTGGCCAGCTTGAAGGCAGCTTCGCTCTCGGCCTCCTGCCTCAGCGTGAGGTCTGGATAGCGAGGGTCTGACTGAGTTGTGGTCAGGCTGGTTTGAGTGCGGGATCCCCTCGTATCTGGCTCTTCAGCACTGGACCACTCACCTCTGGTCGCCACATTGGCTTCCCGCTGGCTGCGTGATGATGCTTGTAGCATGCCCAGCATCTGGTCTGTCAAGGACGTACCAGGCGGAGGAGGTTCGTACGTTGCGTTCTCGGTGTATAAGCTGACCCGCCCAGTGAGCTCGACTTGCATCATTGAGCTGGGTTTCAAGAAGCCCGCCTCCACCATGGACTGGCAGCGCGCCTCGAGCCTCTCCCTCTCATCCGAGTTGAACCTTCTCAGCCTCATCTCCTCCAGCCATGACGCCAGGCTGTCCATCAGCTCGGGGTGGTTTCGCGAGAATGCACAAGGTGCAGGCGCACACCTCTCCCCTGCGAGGGCCAGACGGTCCTCTTCCCTTGCGCCCAGGGACGCTGTTTCACGTGGAGGTAGCTCGCAATCATCAAAAGCGGGGGCAAGAGTGCGCGCTGCCGTGGCATCAACGTCGAAGATCTCGGTCGCCAGGCACACTCTCGGGTCTTCGTTCCGCTTGCTCCTTGCATCGACGGGCGGCGTCAACTCGATCAATGGCAACGTGACCTTCTCCTTCATGCCCAGTGACACCGCGGCCTCAGAAGTGGCGATGCCTCTGTAGAGGTCGATGGTCAACTTGAGGGCGTTCTTCAGGGGTCCAGTGCCCACCAAGAAGTCCCACGTCGTGTCATTGGTGTAGGTGACGAAGGCGTGGAGCCGATGCAGAGTCATGTACGGCGTGCCCGCGGCGAGAACCACATCCACGTAGCAGTACTTCGTGAATTCCGCAGGGCTGCCGTCACATCTCGCCACCCTGGCCCCTGTCTCTGCATCAAAGATGGTCAAGCCCAACCTGTTGGCTGTCCTGATTGGGATAATGTTGCAGTTGGCCCCCGTATCTAGGAGAAGCGCTTTGTACAACATAAGCAAGCCTCCAGAGGCCATCAGCGCCATACCTTGCGCCAGAGACTCGTTCAGGAGCTTGCACACAGGCTGGACCTGCGCCATGGCAGTGAGCTGTTCCTCTGTAAGACCACTGAGCATCTTCTTCTTCAATAGCTCGTACGCCTTGGCCTCCATGGTCCCTGCGTGCAGCTCGCCCCTCTCGCTGAAGTCTCTCACCCCGTAGCTCTCCTGGATGGTGGCCGCTGCAGCTGTTACATGCACCGTCGTCCTCCCCTTCCTGGGCTGCTCCACCATGTCCTCCGGCATCTCGTCCAGGGGAATCTCTTCTACATCACTGTCGTCGCCCGACTCCATGCCTGGGCAGTCGTCATCATCGTCACTGTCGTCGCCCGATTCCATACCCGGGCAGTCGTCATCCTCATCGCTGATGTCTTGGCAGTCTGCTGATGAGGCTGTCGGCACGGGGAGCTGGTTGTTCTCAGCCAGTTCCATCAAGGTCTCCACACCCCTTGGAGCTGTTATGCGACCTTCTGCTACGAGTCCAGCAGCTAGCTTGCGGAAAGCTGCTCCCAGGCTCTTGATCACGGAGGCCATGAGTTGCACCTTCCTCTGCATCTCATCCGCCGCAGGCGCCATGGGCACCTGTGCGTCTGCCTCGTACTCCTCGGGTGTCTTCACTGGGAAGCCCCTCATGCGCTGGGTACTTCCCAGGGCTACTGCTGGAGCCGCCGCGAGTTCAGACTCCGCACTCTTGCACAGCGTCTCGGGGAGTGCCCCCAGACCCAAGGTGTTGAGGGCGCTCGAGAGCTCCTCTTCGCCCATCTCCTCGGCCATGGCTGTGAGTAACTCGGTTGGAGGGCCAGACGACACTCCTACCCCTGCGCTGTCATGGTGGTGCGCGCGTGCATCGACGGTGTGAGTCTCCCTTTCCGCGACGTGCGCTGCGACTGGTTCCTCGTCGGAGCCCTCATCCTCGGACAGCACCTGCGACTTCACGCTGCCCGCACGACTGGCAGTCTTCCTAGCAGCCACCATGCCCTGGTACTCTGCTTTCAACGCCTCGGGATTGCCAGTGGTGCTCTTCGGCTTGTCCTCCGGTGACTGTTTGGCTCTGTACTTGTCCTTCTCGTCGTTGGACAGCTGCTGCCAGTCCGTCACCAGGATGCCCCAGTCAGAGTTCTTGAAGCGGTTCTTCAGATTATACATGCGCAGAGCGGCGTTCTCCGCGTCCCACCACTTGCTGGAACCCAGCCTGCTTTCGTGGAATCCAGCAGGCATCTTGACGTGTTTATAACCACTCCTGCACTGCTCGGGATCTGACTCATGCCAGCCCCCTCCAAAGCAGCGCAAGCACTTGGGCTTGTCGTTCATACGCACGCCCTCTGCTGGCGGTGGCGTCTTGTTGTAGGAGGCCTTCTTCGCTCTTTCGGCCACATTCACCTCCTTCTTCATCTTCTTAGAAGGTGGCGTATCTACCTTCTTGCTGTTCTCCGGTTCGCCTGACTGCGTTACCTCAGAGGACTCAATCTTCTTGATCGAGTTCTTTATGGCCTTGAGGTCAAGGCCATGCTGTCGCGCCTCCCAGGTGGAGTACTGGCAGCCACATCGTCTGGTGATCTCCTGGAGGAAGGTGAGGATCCAAGACTCTGCATCGCCCTTGAGCTTGTCTTGAACCTCGACGATGGCCTCCAGGTCCTTCCAGGTCACCCGATTGGGTGGCGGGAACTGTGCCCTCAGTTGCTCCTTCACCCGCGTCTGGAAGACCTTGATGCGCAGGTTGTCCACGCAGTCCTCGATGAAGGTACGCAGCTCTTCATCGCTCAACACCTTCC